>JAVBJF010000592.1:0-149883 GCA_033439095.1 Pseudococcus viburni
AAGTGGAAAAATTTTGAACAAATTTTTCAACTCATCCAATCTGTTTATTCTTTTTCTTTTTATGTTAGGTATCTAATTTTATGATTCTTATTTAGAATTAATTTACATTGGTAATTTTATGTTTTTGTGAAAACGGATCAAGAGGTTTTTCCTTTTTCCTCGAAGCGACCGATTCGGAGTTCCAATTTCCATATAATCGTATTAAAATTTAAAAATTGCTCTGCTTCGTAAGCATTTTTATTTTTTTACACTAGCTTTGTTGAAAAATAAATGAGATTTATTGTATTTCGATTATTCGATCTATTTATTTGTTTATTTGTAATTTGTAACTTATTTTTTTCAACTTCGTATGATTGAATTTGAATTGATTGATTGTTTTTTTTTTTGCCAAAATTTCGTGAAAAATGATCATGTCGTCGACGTCGTCGTCATTAGACCGCTTTAAAATTTCTGTATGTATGTTGGCAACATTGTTTATTATTGTTTACTATTGTTTACAATCCTGTGGGCACTTGTTTTGATTTTGAATTCGGCGACTGATATCCGATGAGATAATTCGTTTATGCGAAAATTTTAGCATGGTTATTTACAAGACAGTCAAACCTGGAAACTCGAATACCTTCATGACGTCACTACTCATACCACTGAATGCCGTTGAATATTTTACGTCAGTTTTAAACAGTTTAGAATTTTTTGAAAAAGTTTTCCAGCACCAAATTTTTTCCTCAGAATTTTTTTCTCCGAATTTTCTCAACTGAAATATTTCTGACATATGTAATTTAATTTTCTCCACTGAAATTTTTTTCTGAAGAATTTTTCCATCGTTGAACTTTCATCTTTTTTGAAAAGAATGATTTTTGTTTGATTGACGCCATAAAAATTTTGAGAAAAAAAATTCGAGTTGAAAAAATTATGATTGGACGTGGAAAATTTTCAGGTGTGAAAATTGCGAGAAAATAAAATTTTTACGACGTCAATCAAACAGAAGTCATTCTTTTCAAAAAAGATGTAAGTTCAATAATGGAAAAATTCTTCAGAAAAACTTTGGTCGTGGAAAAATTACGTCAGAAAAAAATTCGGTCGTGGAAAAATAACATTAGAGAAAAATTTCAGTTGAGAAATTTCTGAGAAAAAAATTAGGAGTTGAAAAAATTACGAGGAAAAAATTTGGAGTTGGAAAACTTTTTCAGAAAATTCTAAACTATTTAAAATTACGTAAAATAATCTGGACTTTGAAAAAAAAAGTCGAAACGGCATTCAGATTCAGTGGTATGAGTAGTGACGTCATGAAGGTATTCGAGTTTCCAGGTTTGACTGTCTTGTTGTTCACGACGTTGCGACGACGCGACGCCGGCATTGTCCGCTAAATTTTTCGGCGTTTTTCGGTAAAAAGCTAAAAACAAAACAAAAGTAAACACGCGGCGCCGGCCGTAAAAAAACAGCTGACGGTTTATCTATTCTACTGATCGTACAATAATAATGAAAAACAACAATGAATTTGTGCATTTACTTTTCAATTTTCAGGAATTAAAAATCCTTACAGCATAATCAATTCGTGATCATCTTCGGTGATCACTTTCAACAGTTTCAACTGATCACGAACTACTCTGTATGTGTAATCATGTAATTTTGCTTTTTCGCGGATTGAAATTACGGACAGTTACGGTGAGTTTACACCCAACTTTATCAAACTTGTATTTTGTATAATATCTTCGATTTATTCAGACTCATGTCCTCCTATCTGCGGCAAAACACTTCCCTTTCGAATTTACTGTACTTTCAATAACTATCAATTCCTATTACAGGTTGGTTTCTTGTATTATTTAGATGTCATTGTCACACTTGAACGTTAAACACTTTTACAAAGTATATCCAGAGCAAGGTACGTTAATGTCAACGTTTCAATTTATTTTTAGAAATGTCTGTCCATGAATAAAATCGGATCTTTTAAATAAATCTAGTTCTAAGGTAATTATTTCTAATTTTTGTTAATAGCTCGAAAGATTAATTCAGTTTAAATTTTCTTCTTTGGGTAGTATCCCAGCGTCAGTTATGTCGTCGGACTCGAATGCGAAGAGGGTTGAGGACGTGGATATCCATGCATGTGAATTCAACATGAATATTACATACGATCAATTTTCTGATGAAGAAACCGTACGATCGCCACAATTCTATGCTTCAAATAATGATTCTATTAAATGGAGTTTAATATTCAAACCACTCTATAACGAAACCAGTGGAAGTGGATATTTAAACAATGCGAGCGTACAACTCAGGGCTATGCATGAAATCGAAAAGAGTGGCGTGTATGGAGGTGAAGTTATGTTCTGTTTAAGTTCAAATTTCCCAAACCAAGAAATAACTTTCAAAGGAACCTTCGTATTGTCTGAGTTTAGAGATTTGTCGACAAAAAATAAAAAATGGAGATCCAATTCCTTCGATGGAAGATTGGTCTATACTTACATTCTAAGCGAAGAAGGACAATGTTTATTAGAGCTTGAAGGAACCTTATCATTGAAGTGTAAAATTACTTTTTTTAAACTAAACAATGTTATACCGCTGTTCATTTCCCACAGAGTAAGTGCATCCAATTTGCTCGAAGACTTTGGAAAATCTTTCCTCAGCGAAGAGCACAGCGACGTTACTTTAAACATCAAGATTAAAGGTAAAGAATTGAAAACATATCCAGCTCATAAAGTTATTTTGTCGGCGCGTAGTTCTGTATTCGAAGCGATGTTTAAACATGATATGAAAGAGAACAAACTCAGTTGCGTTGATGTGGAAGACGTCAATGAGGAAGTATTCTTAGAAATGCTACGATACATTTACACTGGTCAAGCTCAAAATTTGGACACATTAGCATATGAATTGCTATCTGTAGCAGATCGATATGATCTCGATAAATTGAAAATCACTTGCGCAAAAGTCTTGAGTCGAAACCTGTCAGAAGAAACGGCTCTGAGAATTGTGACATTGGCTGATATGCACCATGTTGATGATTTGAGTGGTAGAGCTATTCAGTTCATAAAAAGTCATTCAGATGTGATCAAGAATATGGATTCAAAAGCTTGGGACGACTTGATGTCTCGACCTAATTTAGTAAAGAAGTTACTTCTTGCGAGTATTACCTAGGCAATGATTTTTTTGTAGCGTGGCAATTCGAATTTGTTTATTACTTCTACTGCATTTTAATCAAGTTTATTTTGGCTTTATCAATTTTTTCTAATTTTGATTGGCGATGGGGCATAAGTATTTTGTAGCATTGATGTATACTCTTTACCTACTTTAGATACCTAGATTACTAATCCTGGTGACCTTTAGATACTCGATTTTTTGATTTATTTATTTTTTCTATTTATTTTATAGCACTTTTTGGAATCTTATTTTAGAGATTATCTATCATTTTGTATTTTATAAAAAGGGTTTTTACGTTACTTCATTTTGATGTTCTATTCTCTATTTCTATTTCATAATGAATCATTATTCCCGTTCAAAATAAATCACTCGGTCTATGAACGAACCAACAATCGATTCAAATACTGATTTTTTTTACCTATTATAATTAAATTAGGCACTCAAGAATTTAAAAAAATCAACCATTATAATGGTTGAACATGAAATTATCGAATTAGCTGCTTTTTGGATTAAAATGACTACCTACTACCTAAGTAGTGCTGCAAGTGCGAACCTCTTTGAGTATTGCGACAAGTTCCTTCCTGAATTTTAACACCCCCCCCCCCCTCCCAACACCACCACCACTCGTACATGAACAGTATCTGATATTGGTAATTCTTGTTATTGATGGTACTGATCGCTGATCAGATTTTTATAATTTTGCTAAATGGATCATGATCTCACAATTATTATAGATTTTGGATTTTTGGCGGAGGAAGAAAATAAATTCTAATACATAAGTATATTATATTAAATGAATTTAAATAACTTTTAGCATAATATCAAGTTATGTTATAAGGGTCCCTGCGCCCGTTTTCATTTTACGGGCTAATTTATGACAAAATTTTGAAAAGAGATACGATATTTAGCCACCGAAGTGCACATTTTCCTGTAAACAGGTATACTTAACCGAAAAATTTTCCTTTTGAACTTTTGAAAAACAGGGTTTTTTTTGTTTACTGAGTTTTGAATTTCAGTTCTTAGATGTAGGTACACTTATAATGTCGAAAATTTCGTAAAACTTCAAAGTATTCCGCACCATCGGCGCAATAACAATCAAATCAGTGATAAACGACCAGCAGTCGAATAAAACAAACAAACCAACAAAATGAATAAACTAGCGAAATTATCGCAAGAGCATAATTATGCGACCAGCGAACAGCTGGTGGCTTGTTTTTTTTAGAAGTTCAAAAAACTGCACGTAGGCCTAGTTTAGCGTCTAGGCCTAAACGATTTTTGAAGCAATTTTTATTGATCTCACAATTTAACGTATAAAATTGACAATAGTCGAGTTGGAGAAAAAACAAAAAGTTGAATTGAATCCCGCGGTTTTAGGATATGGCTCAATGAAAATTTTTTAGAAAGTAAATTTTATAACTTTGGTTAATTTTATTACTAAAATTTTGATTTTGAAAAAGCATTCACTGGAAAAAAGAGAGAAAACTCATGTTGGTTATTTTATTAAAAGCGCAAAATAGGTTCACTAAAAAGTAAAAACACTCCAATACTATGCAAATTGAAAATGAAATATTTCCTAAAAAATTTGTAAGTTGAAAAAAATACCTAAGTATCTGCATAATGTAGGTATATAATTCTACAAGAACCTAATAAAAATATTTGACTTCGGTAACGTTGGTTTGTCATTAAAAATTACACACAAGCCTAGTCTAGTAGTCTAGGCCTAAGATTTTTAGAGCAATTTTTATTGATCTCACAATTAAAACTATAAAATTTTGGTTCAAATTTTGCAGTGTCAAATTAGTAATAGGCGAGCACGAGAGAGGAAAAAAATGTTGAATTGAATCTGGCATGTAGGTTTTAGGATATGACTTTACAAAAATATTTTAAAATTAAATGTTAAAACATGGGCGTACATAAAATTTTGATTTTGAGGAAGCATTAACTGGAGAAGAGAGAAAGAAAACTCATTTATCGTAGGCTATAACTATAAATGCAAAATATATAGGTTCACAAAAAAAACACTCCAATCTCCAATACCATACAAAATGGAAATGAAATATTTCCTAAAAAATTTATGAATTCATAAAAATAAGTACCTATCTGTACCTATGTGCATATAATTCTACAAGAACCTTTTAGAAAATAAAAATATTTGACTTTGGTAACGTTCGCTTGTTATTGTTTTTAATTTAAATTTCAAACCAACTAAAAATTGAAAACAGAAATTCGCCATGCACCATAAAAAAATAACAGGAGGAACTGAATAAATAAATGAGTACTGAATTCAATTCATTTTGTGTTTTAGGAGCATTAAATTTTTGAAACTTGAATTTAGGATTTGAAATTTCGAAATATACGTCAGAATCGCTTTAATGAAAAATATTAAAATATTAAAAATTTTTAATACTCATCAAAATATAGATTTTTTTCAAGAGTAGGTTCTAAAATGTTAGTTTTTTAATATACCCATTTGCAAAAAAGAAGGAATAATACCTTACCTATAGAATGTAAATCATTCATTTTTTTAGCGTTCATTTCAAGTTTGAGATTAATACCGGTAAAAAATTGAAGATTTCTGACTTGAATGGTAAGTATTTTCTTGATTTTTTCACCCCAAAAATAATACTGATATTTTGATAAGCAAGTTTTTTGAAAAAAAAGACATCTTTGTCCTCGTGTCTTCCAATTTTTATATTTATGAGTCCGACTCGATGTTTTCGGCTAAAAATGCGATTTCTTAATTGTATGGGTAAGGAAGTGTAAGGAAGAAAGATGCCTCCTTTGCTTACTCCCACTTTGTTGCCATCTTAAATAATTTTAGATGAAATTTTTCAAAAAAAATCATTGCAGTGCTACCAATTGCATTTTAATTTACGCAGCTTTTGGAAAATTTCAGTTGGCGGTGCTACTACAATATTTTTAAATTCATTTTAATGATCAACAAAATTTCTTACTTAATTTTCAAGTCACTAAATAAACAACTTGAATTTTATGAAATATGTCATGAAAACTCATTTCAGGTGACCAAAGAATTTTTTGGTTCGAGATATGGAAACTCATCACAATTTTTTAAACTAGCGAAAAATGGCAAATCCCGTATTTTTTGAAAATGACCTTACTTTGATGCCTCCTAGCTTTGTCACCCTTTGGGCTGGAGAGCTCAGTATTTTTTCTGGAAGGTTTCCCATTCGAAGTAAACATGTTGCCAATTTTTATGAAGATCGAAGACTTTTCCCTTTTCGCCCCATCCTAACGTTTCATCACCTTTTTAGCAGAAAAAATAAGCAATTTTATGGCAATTTCTTCTTATTCCAAAATTAACGTAGCCCTAGACAAGTGAGGGGTTCTAGGCACTCAATTCTGGAAATGTTAAAATATTAAAAATTGAAACCATTTGCCTAGCAAGCATTCAAAACATCGGATAAAATTCAATTCCAAATCAAAAAGAAACTTCAAATTTCATCCAAGTACTGCAATACTACATAAATTTCCTCAGGATAACATATTGACAATTTAACATTTTGTAATTTGTAGTAATGTACTTTTTCATAACTTCACACCATAAATAACTCGTAACTGTAAGTTCAAATAATCAACAAAATAGCTCGAAACTTAACGTAAAAAATGAACCCTCGAATCACACACCAGCTAACTTCAGTTTCATCCTTCACTAAAGACTAAAACCCCCCTCCGCCTCGCTACGTAACATTCATCAAGCAACACATCAACTAAAATCACTTTATTTCACGCAGAATCATACAAATAATTGAAATTATAAAAGAAAGTGATACAAACAAATACATTACAAATAACAAACAAATGTTTTATTTAAAAGTATTTAATCCCTAAGAAGTACAAAACATTTGTCATTTCCTTTCATATTTTTCACTTTTCAAATTATAACATAAAAGTAAGATTAAAACTTAGCATTAAACAAAATAATTTAAATAAAAAAGAAAAACCGTAATGTAAATAAAATACTAAAAACACAAAATCAAAAGTGAATAGACTCGAGAAATTTGTTTTTCCATAGCTGAATGTAGGAATGTCATAACCAGAATAAAAACGAAACGAAATTTTAATAATTATGGCCAAGCGTAAAAATTTAATATACGATTTACTAGAAAAAACGTACGTACAGTTAAAACATAAAAATTGAAGAAATGCAATAAGAAATAAAGACGAAATAATAATAAAAGTTAATAGTACTTTGCAGATTTTCTCATTCAGTACAGAATAATCCTGCGTAATATAATGGTATTCTAAGTAAAGAATAATTTCATCCATGTCGCGTTCTTTTTCTCCTTAATCCCACCCAATGTTTTTCTCCAAATCGAAACACATAACACGTTACACATCGTGTTACAATCGATACTTTTCAAATAGAAATTTTCTTTCCAAAGTTGAATCGAAACATCAAAATAACGTATTTTGATAGATAATTACTCGGTAACACCGAAAACACTTTACCGGTAAAACTATGATTAATCTATTTACAAAAAAGAACACTACATGATATTTACAATATTTCTTCAAGAAATACGCACTAACGAAAAACCTGCAAAATAGGATTCTTGATTTTTATTATGCTCTATCAGTTAAAAAGAGAAAAAAAAGAACAGAAAAAACAGAACGAAAAAAGCCTTTCGTTAATTAAATTTATCAAATTAATCGCAATGTTTCATGATACCTTAGTTTCAACGCCATTAATTAATAATCAACGACACGTCGTTCATTCGTTACCTGGATAGACACCTTTCCGAACACGATTCATCGTCGTCATAAACAAACCAAAATGTCCGATTCGAAATGAAAAATATCAAAATAAAACAATATCTGATGATTTTTTAAAGGGTTTAACAATACCGACCTATCTATGGTTAAATTGAAAATGAAAAATTTCATTCGTGATAGTACTTAAAATGGTTTGCACGATGCTTTAATTTTTTTCCGAACTGTAAATCCTGTACACGTATTATTATGGTGAACAAAGAGTATTCTGTATTTACATTTTTCTTAATTACTATAACATAGAAATATACCTACATAATAAATTAGAAAAAAAATCAGTTCTCAAATTTTTTACTGTTTTCATAACTTTTTTTTAATTTTTTTTCTTTTTCGTTTATACTGTATCGATAATGTACGACGAGCGCTTAATCGTCGTCATCTTCTTCGTCGTCGTCGTTATCATCACCGTCGCTTTCTTGTTTTAAAATTGGATCGGGAACAGGAACGGCTGGTTTTGATTTCTTTTTGTACTCCATCATTTCCTGAAAACGGACGAAAAAAAAATTAAAATCAGTTTCCAAAAGTTGAGACGAGAGTCAGCGATCGGATGGAAATCGATAATTACTCTTTCATATCGAGCTTTGTCTTTTTCAGCCATAGCTTCGTATTTTTGTTTAGTGTGTGGCTCGGCATCAGCCCATTTACGGCCTAATTCTTTAGCAATATCTCCTACACCGTAATCTGGGTTATTTGCTTTTACTTGACCACGTTCGTCGTTGCAAAACCAGAAGAAAGCAGATCTGCGAACAAAACAAAACATATATTTTAATTTACCAACCGTCACGTACTGGCGTAAAATCACGCTGCCAAAATTCGTTACCATTTGGAAATTTATAAATGTTACCGAAAGCGGAGGCATAAAATGCCAAAAATTTATACTCCAATAAAACGAATGGCTTTTATTCATTTACAATACCGAATCGCGTATTCGACATTTTTCATAGCTCTTTACAAAGTCTCTATTTCGCTTCGAAGACTTAGCGGTCGATTTTTCGCTATTTTTTTTCCCAACGAAGAGACAAAAACGAAAAACTTTCGCCGATATAAATCTATTTTTAATACCGTCGACTATTTTCGACAAGGTTTTAAATAAGCTCATCTTTATAACCATTTCGTGACTCATGCTAATATAAAAAATTTCAAGTTTATCAATTAGCTGGTCTCTCAACTTTTTAATTTTTCTACCGACGAAATGGAAAACAAAGTAGAAATAAGGTCAACGAGCCTATTAAGAAATCTCACTCGGCCTACGTCTCCGGCTTTTTTCCGGAGAACAACCGCTGATAAGCCGTCGAAAAAAAGGTCCTTTTAGGATTTTTTTTCCAGACATTGTACGGGTTCTGTGAAAAATATTATCGAAGTCGTTGCCACTCTCGGAATACATATTTAATAATCCGTCGTCGTTTACGCGCCTTGCTCGTCATTCATGTGTATTTTTATGAACGACGAAGTTTTTTTTTTTCATTTCAATGGAAAAAAAACTGCATAGCGACGTTACCGCAGACTAACCACAGTTTTTTTGCCTCGCCATCGTCGTCGTAATTAAACGTCGACAATAATAATAGGAAATTATACAATAAGAGCCGGAGTTTGGCGTGATACTTACAGAGATCTTTTAGGAGCATTAGGATCTTTAATTTGTTTCCTTTTTTTACCGCGGACTTTTTCGCCTTTCGGTGGTACGTAACTTTGCATTTCGGTATCGTAACGTTTCTTATCTTTATCGGCCATTTCATGGAACCTTTTTTTTTCTTTATCTGACATCGTCTGCGGATAAAAAAAAAAACATCGAATTAATTCGTGTAAAACAATATCGTGTAATTTTTACGAAAAAATAATAATATTCGGTGTAGCTCGATGTAATTAGCCCGAGCACTCTGGCCCGGTTCGTAATCAATTTTTCGACAAAAAATGACGCTTTTAATTCGCTCGTCGTCGTTTACGAATTACCAACTAACGCTTATTATAAATTACGTCATAAATAATCGTCGCCATTACCGCATTACGTACGCGTGCATGTACTACGCATTCTCAAGTTATATATTACACATGTACACACATCGCAGCATAGCAGAGCAGCGAGCAGCTCCGCTTGCTGCTGCGTATTCTCAACACATGACCCATTCTACCCATTCTACGGTGTGCATGATACATTTATAAACGTAATAGGCATTTTTCATTAATACGCCCGCCAATAATCTCTCTCTCATTGAAAAATTACTACGTTCGAAATTATTTTATCAAAAGGTGTAATTATCGTCGATTGATTTTTTTTTTACCTCTGCGATGTTTCTTTATGCATAAAACAGCGCCCGTGGTCACTGCACTCTGTCTCCATATAGTTGGCTTTTTCGTATACATAATGCATTTGGATACGATAGTCTACAAACGAACACGCGTATTCGTGTTTTTTTTTTCTGTTCGTATAAATAAACTATGTAAATAACGTATAAATTTCAATTTCGACCGAGAAAATCAATCAAAACGAATTCGAGGAAGAGAATCGTATTCGTATCATTCGATAATTACCTTCTGTTTTTTTCAACATCGTACAGTAGCGTTACGGAAATTCCAAAACCATACCGAAATCGATCAATAAGTAGAGTAGGTAAATTCGTTTAACCTATTTTCAAGAGATATTAATTCAAAGTTGGCGAAAAAAGTGATTTTTTTCATACTCAGAATGAGCTCGGGTTAATTGGCTGAAAGCTATTCGAATGAGATTTTCAAATTGTTGCATTAGACGAGCAGCCTCTTGAAATTTGTTTCGAAGGGAAGGCTGGGGATTAGGTATTGTAGTCAATTTCATCGAGTGTGGGTCCAAAATTGGTAACATCATTCCATAAAAAAATTTCAATTGTAAGTACTTAGTCTTAGTCCCACTTCACTCCAAAGGTCGACTCGAAATCACACCAGAAATGTATCCAGTGTGTCAAAAAACATGAATTTTAATACCTCACTCGATAAAGTTGATATTCATCAATTTTTCTCCCCTTCCTCTGAAGGAAAACTTATGGGTTTAGGGTAAAAAAAAAAATAGATCAAATTGTTTACTTTTTTACATTCAGTTTTTGCCATTTTTTTTTGATCTAATTCCGAAATATCCTCAAAAAAAGATCACTTCCATCGAAATTTTTTAATTCGAACCGACTACAAATGTAATGGTTATTAGGGGAGAAGGAAGAAATTGAAAATTTCCATTTGAGCTCGAATTTTTCAGATTTTTTTGACTTAATATGAAAGTTTTCCCCTAAAAAGATCATCATTCTAGAAAAAAGTTTCAACTCTTAATTAAATTCAGCCGAGAGAGTGGAGTAATTTGTTCACACCAAATTTGGCCCGACTTGAACTACTCCAAGTATCCGATTGTCCCTTGAAATATTTTTTATCTAGAGTTGAAGAGCAGTTAAAGGTGCATTAAAAACCAAAAGGACATAAGGCACATTGAGAGGATCATAATTTTTCATGGTGTATACTGGACCTGAAAAATGAAAATTCTTGCTATTTTCTGGATTTTTTTGACCATTTTTTCATGCAATTTTTCTTGTTTCGAATTTGCTTAAGAAAGAGCCCAGAGCCCTTTTTTATTCTTTTATTGAAAAATTCAAGAAACGAAGAAAACGTTTGCTTTTCACAATATTACAATAAAATCATAAAAATTCTCGCTATTTTCTGAGTTTTCTAGCTTTTTTTGTCGGCAGACGCTATCATGGTTTGTTAAAAATTATTCTTGAATGTGATTCGAGAAAGTAATTTGAGAAAAAAGTTTCATGAATTGGATTGAAAAGGGATATAGAATTAGCTTTCAAAAGACGTCCTTATTTCTTGATTCTGTACAATTTTTTACACATGTGACGTGAACGTGGCATGAGTAGGTGGATATGAAGAGCGACGGAAAGGTGAAAAATGTTTGCACAGTAAACAGTGAAGTATGTACCATTGTGAAAATCAGACATTCAAATTATAATAAATTGATATCAAGCCATTTCAACAATTACGTCATTTTTTTCTACAGAACACGAGAAAGACTGTAAAGATTTTTCCAAAACATTATCATTACTTTTCATTCTTTAATCTTTGAATTTTTCGTTACAGATTAAAAAATGAGCACATGATCCCATTTTTTTCAAAAAAATCCAAAATTGCTTCTTCCTCAAGAACGTTGCGAACATTTTTGAAAAGCATTCTTCAATTCAGCATGTTATAAATTGAAAGAATTTTAGAGGGAGCAACTCCATCCCATATGGTAAAACTGTTCCTTTTGGTAAAAAGAATCGGGTTCGAGTCGGAAGTTTGCCAAAAAATATGAAATTGTTTTGAAAGTTTTCATATAGATCTGGAAAAAATCAAATTTCAAGCTGAAAATTTTCGGGAAAAGTCCATTTCATTCGGAAATTTTTTATTTTGCCCTGGCAAATTGTCAACTCCGGTACTCTAGGTTTATAAGATGAAGAGAATAACTGAGAAATTTTACACGATGACTTCTTTGAAAAAATACAGAATTAGCTGTTCGATGTGAATTTTTTCTCACAATGACGATGAAGTCAAAAAGTAAAGATATGAAATGACGAAAGCCAACTTAATCTATTTTCTTTCGAATCAGTTTGCTATAAAAATTTTCAAAATTTCTCTCTTTTCAGGTAATGAAGAAAAAATTAAAATAAAAAAAAAACATAAAAAAACTGTACAATGCTCTGAATTCTATAAAAAAACCTATAAAAAATCGACATTTTTTTGAAATTAATACCTCGACAAAAAAAGTCCACAAACATCAAAAAGAGAGAGCCGGATAAGTTGAATATTGACAGAGAAAATTGGGTTTGAAAGTCCCTCATTAAAAACTTGTGTTTTAGAAAGTCAACGTTACAGCAGTTCCTAATTTTCTTCCGCCAATAATTTTTTTGGCAGGGTTACGAATGACAGAAATTTGTAGGAAGTACATAAAATTGTCTCAGCAGTAATTTTTCAAGCTGAATTTAATTCCGGGGTTTATTTTTATGGATCATTTAGAAGCTTACTTCAAATTTAGAAAAAAAACACAGCAAAATGACGGTTTTTTTTCATTTTCATGCTCTGAAGAGACAAAGAGTAAGTAGATTGGTTCAAAAATTGGTGCAAACCTTGCCAAAGAACCGTATAGCCGATTTTAATCAAAACTAGAAAATTAATACCGAATATCCTGATTTTGTTATTCTGACTTTTGACTTGCACGCTTCTCAAATCACATCATAAATAACGATGTTTCAAAAAAATAGCCGGTTGAAAAAAAAAAAAAACAGTCAATTTTCTTATCAACGATACCAGGATAAATAATTGTTTAGATTTCACTTATTCAACGATTAATAATTTTATTTGTTAAAATGAGCATTGAACACCCCCCCCCCCAAAAAAAAATACTTGAAAAGTAATGATTTCACTCCACACAAAGACTAATATACAGGTAAAAAATTAACATATGCAGCAGGACATAAACGAGCTTCGTTTTATTGAAAATTTTGTGATCCATGAAGCAATCATCGATACCTATTACGTTTATCAGCTCTCCACGGAAAACAATTATGTTTTCACTCGTCGCGATTATCAATGAACAAATAAAGTTCACGAGTTCGCAATTTGCCATTATTATTTTCAATTTCAGTTTTCAGCGACGAGAATGAGCTCAGCTGGGATCAAAATCGCGAAAAAATTAAATTCGTTGGTCAAATTTCTCCAACTGTAGGTACTGAAAAGTACAGATCAGATTGTAATTTTCACATCCTCCCCCTCTTCCTCCATTTTCAACCAATAGCTATGGACAATTAAGTTCACGGGTCTAATGAAATATTCTCACACAACAAATAAAATTACAAAATGGCTGAGGAAAATTTTTCGAAGTATTTTCACATTGAAAAAGGCAATTCTACAAACATTGCCAAGAGATAACAAAGCCCATCATACCTCTTTCAATCTCGAAAACAGGTCGAAAGGAAACTCGAAAAACTAATTTTAGATTATCATTTTATTGTTAAACGTGAATTTGGACAATTCCCTCAGACGATACTTTTATTCCTCGGTGCCACCCTTATCAAAAACCAGTCCGATGACGAAGATAACTGGCAACATTTCTTATTCTATATCAAAATCAAAGGGAAATTTATCCGCTTTTTCCAAACCCGAAAGCACGCACGTTCACGTTTTATGGTTTTATTACTTCACAAAAGTAGATAATTTCGGAGAAAAATTAACTTGGTAAATTCTAAATAGTCGAAGTCGATTAGAAATACGCTTTGTTGACAATTTTCGTTCTGCCCAAGATAATCTGTATCTTTGAAACGCGTCGGTTTCTGAAAAGTCGAGTTATTTCGATAGATAAAAACACGTTTAATCTAATCACCGATATAATCGACCAACGAAGCTGAATTCACATTCGGATCGCAACTTCGCAGCTCCAGCCAGGACTCGAAGAGACCGTCTTTTGTCACACATTCGTGACATAGTGCCGCCATATAAGACTGTCGAAGTAACACGACACAAGTACAGACGTCGTACTTATACATAGGTAGAAGTACGTAGAAAATCGGCGAGAGAATTTATTCATTGGTTATTTACTTCGTCATCTACACACATTTAGCATTTAGCGAATATAAACGGGCTGGCGTAAATAATAAAATACTACAACGCCAAGATAAATAAGCGCAGATATTCCAATTCCGAAGAAAACAAGAGAAAACGAAAAACGCGCCGCCGAATGGAGAAAATAACAATAAGAGCGACAGAGAGGGATCGGGAGAAAGAGAGAAAAGCAGCGAAAACAATAGGGGAGAAATATCGTTGGACCATTTGAAAAATCAATGGTGCCGTTTAGGAACATGGGGTAGAAAAGTTTCAGCCGCATACGTGCTCTCTCTTTCTCTCGCATATCGAGGCCTCTCTCTCTCGCTCTTCTTTCTACACACACATACGCGACGAGGGCACCGTACACGTGAAGTAGCGCACACACACGTACACGGCTTTAACCTTAGTTAATAAATCAATGATTCTCAACTTAATTTCTTTCGAATAATTTGCATATACGCCGCGTAGCCGTAGCTTTCCGCTGTTTGTGCTGCGTGGATCGCGGAGCAACGCGTGTTATGTGTGCCGATGTCGAAGTCGATGCCGATGCCGGAGAAGCCTCGTATACGGCGAGGGTTCGGCGTTCGGCTTTCGGGTTCGCGTCGTTCGCGTTCGCCGGCTCGAGACTCGATGGAATTATGTCGGTGCTGCCGTCACACGGCGATCCGCGTACCATACCATTGGTATATTTTCAAACAATTTTCATTTTCGGTTTTTATAGTCTTTCGCGGTTTGGTGAGAAGGTGCTCGAAAGCTCGATGTAATTAGCGAATTTCCACCTCAAAAATCGGTATCTCATTTCATATCAAGGGTCAAAGTCGAGTCTGAGGTCTCCCTAGAGCCTTATCAACCCAAAATGAACGGAGTATCGGGTGGGTCTATAGGATGATTGAAAAATTCAACGATGGATGCTAAACATGCGGAAAATGTCTACTTCTGCTAAAATTTTGGAATCGAATACCTACATAGACCAAAACATTCACCCCAAAAAATGTATCAAATCATGTAACTGAAAGGTTCCCTCGAGTGAAGGGTAAATTTCCTATCGAATACGATCAATATTTCATATTTCTCAATACCAAATTACCAACTCATTAGAGACAGCTGTTAATCAAAAATCTGATGGAGGTGCGAACTACAAACGAGGAATTTGCAGATTTTGAAGAAAATTTTCCAAAGTCCAATAAAATCTGATACTTCAGAAAAAATTCGTTGAATTTTAGAGAAAATTTGCACATTACATTGGCGTAGCCAAGGGGAGGTTTTGGAGATCCGAACCCTCCATGAGGTCAAGATTTAAAAAAAAGTAGTGTTACGTGAAAAAATGTCTTTTTTTAGACACTAATAATCCAATTTTTTCAAAGCTTTGCTCGGGTATTTCCAAAATTACAATTTAATGTACTATTGGAGGAGACTGTGTGAAGAAAGGCTCCTTTTTACTCCCCCTCCCCCTCAAAAAAGAGCTTCCGACGCCATTTTTTGGATTTATTATTCTTAATTTTTCCAAGGTCAAAATAATTAGCATGAAACTTGTTCATTTCGTGAAAATAATACAAATTTCGAATTTAGTGTTTTTATAGCAGAATAAAATTTTGTGGTCAGGAGCGGAGCTGAACTCGAAATTTCTTGAAAAGTTGATAAAGTTCTGACACCCATGACTCCCATGAGAAATTCCTGCCTATGCCACTGCACATTTACATCAAAATTTTCAGCCAGAATGAAGAAGTGGACACCCTCACACCCCTATATTTTGGTTTCTGAACTCATCCTCCCTTTTTTTAAAAACCATACACAATTACGCATATTCAAAAAAAAAGTGTAAAAACGAATCGCAAGTTGCGAGTCGCAGAGAAATAAATCGAGATGGTTTTGACTCAGATTCTGATTTTCTGAAGAATGGTAAATTTTGAATCAAATGCATTTTTTTTCTTTGTGAATTGCCCCATGACTGATATACACCCAAACATTGACCCTAGAAATCAGGAATGCGAACCGAAACCGAAATTCAATCTCAACATTCTCAACCGCTAAAATAAGCCAGAAACTGAAACCAAAGCCGGAACCGAAATATAAAAGAAAATGCAACCGAAATCGAAACATAATTTCGGTTTTGGTATGTTTTTTTCGAAGTTTAGTACTGTTGAGTGTTGACTGCTGAGAGTGTTGGGATTGATGAAATCTGATGTTACATAACATATATTTTCAAAATGCTCAAAAACTGGTAATTTTATTCAATTTTTTCGAGTATTTTTGTCGTGTTTCTAGTTTTTTGACCACTTGTTGAAATGTTGAAAAATGAAAACTTTAAAAACTAAGGTTCAAAGTTGCTCATTTCTTTGAGAGAATTAGGAGGAACTGGAGGAAGAACTAACATATTATCTCAATTTTTCAATTTGTTGAAAATTTGGAATGTCCGGGGTTCTGAAATGTACAAAATTTCATGATATTCTGGTTTCTGGTATTTTACTTCGATAAAAAAAATAAAAAATCGAGAGCGTTTTTTTTTGCTGTAACCGAAACCGATATTTCTTCGATTTCGGTTCACATCCCTACCCAAAATGTATCACATCATGTACTTGAAAGATTTGTTCAAATAAGTGACTTCCAATGATACAGATTTCCCCGTAGGAAGGTCCCTATTCCACATGTGCGATAAAAAAGCACAGAAAAGGCTTTTCCAACTCAATATCATTTCGAGTAATCTACTTAATCAGCTCAAAATAATCAAGAGCATAGCTGCCTCAGCCACGAACAGTATTCACTCAAATATTGACTGCAAAAATTATCAAATGGTATAATTGAAAGATTCCCTCAGATAAGGGTTCTTCTACGATACAAATTGCAGGCATCAAACACAAATTTTGGGGGAAAATAGTGACTTTAGTGACACCTTTATGAGGCCATAAGTGACCAATTTTTAAATTTTTTTCTCATTTTTTTTTTCATAACTCAAAATGTATTCTCTCTGCAAAAGTGCTGGGAAAACTTTTTCTTCTGAAATTTTTTTTATCAGGCATATTTCTCCAAAATTTCCAAAAAAAGTGACTTCAGTGACCTTTTGGAAATGAAAAAGTGATCATTTTTTCTTGAATTTTGATGCTTCATGGATCAAAAGAAAAAAAATTTCTCAACCATTCTCAATTTATACCAATTTTTCTAAGCTTCCGGCCAAAAAATGTTCGAGACTTGTCAAAAGAATTCTTATTTCTTTTTGGTTGTAATACTATAATGCCACCAAAATGTAATAATAATATGCAACTTTTTTTCAAGGAAAAAAAAATCGTTTTTTCATTTTTTAAATTTTTGGTCGGGGAGAGCTACAAAAAGTGAGCACAAGTCACTAAAAGTGACCTTTTTGATGAAAAAAGTGACCAAAGAAATATACCTGTTTTATTCATAAATCTTTGTCAAGGTATCGATCATCACCAAGGCTGGTGAACTAATACCCAATAAGTAGGTAAAAAACGATTTAAAATGACTTTTTTTTAATAGAAATATCAGTATTTTTTTAATTTTATGCAAGAGCGGTAGGCCGTTAGAACGAAAAGTGACCAATAGTGACCTTTTGGTAAAAACAGTGACTTTTAGTGACCAACCTTGAAAACGGGACAAGTCATTAAAAAAGGCGACTCTGTTTAATGCCTGAAATGCTCCGTAGGAAGGTCCTTATTCTAGTCTCACGATACAACAGCACAAAAAAAAGCTCTCCTGGACTGTCATTCCGAGTAATCCACATTTTCATCTTAAAACACCGGAGAGCATTGCCTCAGTCCTAAAACTTCGTCTGTATACACCACATATACCTAAATAAAAGTCGTTATACCAGCTAAAAGCTAAAGAATTCGATAACGGGATAATTTTCCTTCGACGAAGGAAAAAAAACGCAGGACCGGAGGAGAAAGAAATAAAGATGGAATGGAAATTACACGCCGATAGCGAGGGTTTCTCAATTGGTGAATTCCCGCCAATTAGTTGGAAACAAAAATATCGTCGCAGGTGTAGAATCACTGGTCGCTTATCTTGTTTATCCTTTTCTCTCCTGCCTGGGCTGGCTTTTTCTATTCATCCCCCTGCACATTTGTGTGCCGGCACCCGGCATTCTCGCTCGGCAAAGGCGAACTAATCGTATAGGCGCCTACTTCGGTCCGTTTAACGTTTCCCACTAACGACATCCCTATATATACGATACCCCTGCACGACGATTCGCTTCATTCCTACGGACTCTCTAGTTCCATGCCTTTGTCGGTCGTATATATTATAAATACGTTTGGAGTATATCCCTTCGAGAATCCTTCTATTTTTTCCCCCATTCTGTACTTTTTCAAAGGTCGACGCTTTAACAACACCGTCTTAAATTAATCTTTTCAATTTTTTCATTTATTTACTCGTATGGTGTTTTTTTTCCTGAGCCTGTGGTGAAGAGGCAGAGGTGTTGAAAATTAAGGGGGAACTCATTATCGCAGGGATAATACACTCTCACCTACGTACCGGTATATAGCGAAAAAAAATTAACACCCCTGCCTGGCACTTTTTACGTACACTTGGACGAGATTATTTTGAAATTTATACTTCGTCGTTATGGTATCGCGTTTCAAAGCTCGCTACACGACTACGCTCGTTAAAATTTTCTAATTTATACTCGAACTCAAAGCGAATAAAATACTAAACGTAATACTCGATACAGTTTTGAAAAGCGCGCCGAATGCCCCAGTCCTGGTCCCGGTCCCGGTCCCAGCCGCGCCCGCGTTTTATCCGTTTACAAAAACTACTCCCTTCGTTCATTACTGAGAAGCTGCGATGCCGCTGGATGTGGATGGTGAATGGCAGAATGGCGAATGGTGGAACGTGGAAATCGACCAGTGCGTTGTTGCGCTCTTTAAAAATGCTAACGAAAATGTTTTCAGACAAATCGATCGCACACATACGTGCAATTAATACGCGAATTTCTCGCACAAACTACGACTGGAATTTAGCCAATAACCTCTATAAGCGAGCTTTATTGGTCGTCAATTTTTTTCTGTTTGTTTTTTATTCGATAATCTTCTTCGGATTTTTTTATACTTCGATAGCGCCGGATTTACGGGTATTTTTCGCTGTAAACCGCTGTGTAATTATTTTCGCGATTTTCCCCCTATTTTGTGTATTTATATTGCGAATTCAGATTTGAGAGTATTTTTCTCGCGGTTGATAATGAAAGAGGATTTTTTTTCAATTTAATGATTGACAAGTAGAAATGTAGTAATTCACCTCGAAGGAGGTCGAAAATTTATTATGAGCATGAGAACAAAATTGGAACCTAAAATGAATGTAACTAATGAACATACCATGAGAAAGTCTCCAATTTCTTCTACAATCAAGATTTGTGGACATTAAAACCTTCAAAGACTTCTTATGAATATTTATAGAATTTTTTTCAAATTAAGATTTACTTGCACCCAAAAAATCGTTAGGAGAAATGAAAACAGTTGAATGTAAAAAAAAATATGTAATTTGTGATCTCTTCTTTTATGGGGCAAAATTTATTTATGATATGGAGAAAATACAGGGAAAAAATCAGGAACCGGAACCCGAAGGATAAAGCTCAGTGTTTGGCTTACAACTTCTGAACAAATTATAAAACTTTGGTTTCAGCTTTCAATTTTTTCTACACCATGAAATTCGAAACTTTCAGGTTTTGTACATTCTTCTGTAGTTTTACAGTCAAAATTAATTACAAAAAACAAGACTGAAAATTTGACTTCATTTTTCAAAAGTGGAAGGGGGTGAAAAAGAAGTTGTGTTTAAATTTCAAAACAAGTTGATTATATCGCCACTCCTCCCCTCCTACCAGTAGACCCACGTTAATTTCCAATTGCCCTTAATTCAAAATTTAAAAAATGGTTCCGGAAATCCTATGGATATTTTAACCAAAAATATAATTGAAGCACATTTTTGACCATTACCTTGTAGCTTCCAAAAAATCTTTCGAAAATACTTAAGAGTTTTTCTAACGGTTTTCAAAATGCAGTCAAAACTCGTCAATTTGGACTCATAAACGTTAAAGACTTCATTCAAAAACTGAAGAAATTAATTCATGATGAACCGAACAGAGGAAAGGGGGTAGAGAGGTAGATGCATCTTACCATTTCCGAAAAAATGATAAAACTGTACTTTTAGTCCTACAAAGTATATCAAAAATCAAAATAGGAAAATTTGCAAAAATGATCTCGCGAGTCAGAAAAATCAAAAAAAAAGATTGAAATGAGGTTGAAAAAATTGAAACAAAATTATACCTTTATCAGTCTCCCGTCCCCCCCCCCTCCCCAACAAAGATGGATTCGATTCTTTCACGACATAATGTACGAAA
The DNA here is from genome assembly GCA_033439095.1 of Pseudococcus viburni. Classification (NCBI taxonomy): domain Eukaryota; kingdom Metazoa; phylum Arthropoda; class Insecta; order Hemiptera; family Pseudococcidae; genus Pseudococcus; species Pseudococcus viburni. The sequence goes on from JAVBJF010000592.1 coordinate 20,867, forward strand.
TTCGAAAATTTAACCACTGACATTGGCGACAAAGAGATTGGAAATGTTACTTTACTTCAGGAATTATAAAGATAACATACTAAAATAAAAAATTGACAAAATACGAGTACGATCTGAAAATATTCAATTTTTTGTTCTCTTCCTAATATTGGCAATGTTCATTCTTGAATTAAGGGCATAGTTCCCATAATATTTTGCCTATTCGTTTTCCCGACTTTTACATTAGTCTTATGGGACGTTATGAAATATTAGTTTGCGGGTAACGAGATGGATGAAATCGACTCAAATTTAGAATTCTGACATTTTCAAGATGATATCTACAATCGTACGCATGGTTTTCTCGTTACATCTCATATTTTACGAAAAAAAATAATTGGAAAAATCACTGGATTTTTCCAAAAAAATTCAATGATTTTCTAATTCATTTTTTTCATAAAATATCAAATGTAACGGGAAAACCATGCGTACGATTGTAGATATCATCTTGAAAATGTCAGAATTCCAAATTTGAGTCGATTTCATCCATCTCGTTACACGCAAACTAATATTTCATAACGTCCCATAAGACTAATGTAAAAGTCAGGAAAACGAATAGGTAAAATATTATGGGAACTATGCCCTTAAAAACCAAAAATTTGCATTTCTCTCAATAAATTTTTTCAGGGATCCCCCCTCTTGCCACAAACGTTATCAACTTGAATCAAAATTTCCAAATCGAAATTCAAAACTTTTCAGAATTATGGCATGGCACTCGGCAGACTTCTTCCAATTCTCACAAAATGAGAATTTAGATAAAAATCTGAAACAATACGGCTCGAGTTTTTCGAGTTATAAATCACTCAAAGAATCCGGAATTTTTAATTCAAGAAAAAAACAGAAACTTTGATCTAAATGCTGGATGTTTATAGCGTATTGTCTATTATTTAGTTGATGCAAGTCTTCTACAACACTTTCAAAACAGCAGGATCTTTTAGGCACCAGGCTGATGCAATAAAAAATCAGGTATACTCATCGAAAATCGAATTCAAGGGCATGGTTTTCTTTTGAAAACAAACGAAGTACTATTAATCATTTAGAACACTTCTGTAAAATTCTAGTATTTTTTTTTAAGAAATTCGTTTTTCATAAAAAACTCTCGGATTGAGTATTAATTCTGTAAAAAAATCCTCAATTTAGCTACACGTGTTTATTTTCTCCTATTAAAAAACCTCAGACCATGCTCGAGAATTTTCGAAATTTACATTCATAAATTCGAATAAAAATCGTTAATTTTGCAATATTCAGTTTTTTTTTTCACAAATATAAACCGACTTGCAATTTTTTTCAATCTGTATCCATCATAACTCGAAAAATAATTTTTCAAATTTATAAACGCTATAAAAAATTCTTCCAATTCGGAAACTCCGTTAAAAACTATTCCAATAGATATTCATATCTATACATGAAAATTTCCAATATGAAATTCTCTAGACACACAGTCACACACGCACATACGTATTTTACTTATTAACATACATGGATTCCGACCAAAGTCGAACCCACATAAAAAGAGACATAAAGATTTTTAAATATATCGTCATCGTCAAAAAAGAGGGAAAAAATTAAAATTTCCAAACTACTTCCAAATGGAAAACTTTTTCAATTTCAATTTCGCCATAGTCAGCGAGAACAAAGTCTTTCATATTTCGTCGACTCGGTTCAATAGTATCCTATTTTTCCTTCTGCCTTTCGTTTTTCACTTTTACAAATGTAAAACTTGTTTTTCATTAGATTAAAAGTACCCCACCAAAATCGAAGTACCATTTTATCGTCCAAGTCTCCAATTTGAACCGAATAGTTCTGCAAAGAACATTTAATCTACGACCTCGACCTTCTATTTCCAAAAATACTCGAGTAACACGTTTGATACGAAATTCGGTCCTTAATCTGTTCAGTCTTCAAAAACCAACTCCAGATCGTCGTTTCCCACACCAGATGTAGGGAAAAAACTCCAAACGCTAATTTTTCCTACATCTGGTTCAGCGGATGCAAAATCACATTGCACATTATTTTCACACTTGCAGAAAGAATTGGCAACGATGAAACACATCCTCATTTGACAAGTTCGAGTTGGAGTTCGCTATATTTTCAGGCACGTCTTATCTGTATATTTTTCACATCAAATACGTACACGTATTCGTTTCGTCCGTCGACTCGTATCTCTCGTACCCTACGATTAGCGTAAAATCTACGTTTCTTGCAATATTATTTTCATATTCTCGGTTCAATTTCATTTTCGCAACGTACAATACGTACAATGCGGCACTGAACAGAAAAAAACGACTGCGTACTTCGCCACATGCTAGGACTAGGAGACCATCTCTCCTAAAATAAATAATTCCGTACGCGCAAACATATGGCATTACAACAGCCACAAAAGACAACAGAACAGCACCGTTTAGTTAGACAAAAACGTCGAGTTTTTTTGTACAAACGATTCAACGTTCAGGCCATACGTAGACGTACACCAGGTGAATTAAATACCACTACGATGAATAAATGAAAGGCGTGTATTTTCATACATCGATTTTCCTCTCAGTCTGCAGGTCGCCTTACCGTGTAGTATGCGAAAGAAAAACGCAACGCAGACTTATTTCGATAAACTACCAAAAAATCATTTCATTTTCCCATACACATGGCGATGGCGTGCGTAAGCATCGCTGGTCGTTTAAAATAAAGCATCGCCGAATAAAAACGCCTCGCGAGTCGATCGAATAGTCAATCTTGCCAAGTATACGACTTTATTTTTACACGTTGTATGTGCATCGTTGTCGGTCGTTCGCTCTCTGTCTGGCCCGGTACGACAACCGAGCATCTTTTTTAAAAACATTCGTACACGTAGCTTGGAAATCTTATTTTCTGCTCGTAGATCAGCCAGGTGATGTGAAAACAAACGACCGAGAAACGTACGAAATAAATTCGCTATCGACTAATCGAATCGAAGTCGAACTCTGCCACATTTCGCATACATATGTATACTAAGTAATCAATTATAATGTCAATACGTCTTCGAATATCGTTAGCCGTTAATAATTCCTAACTAATTGCAGCGATTCAATTAATTAACGCGATTACAAATTCTTTAATGAGCCTAATTTGCATCGTACGCGTTCTTCAATTATATCGAATGTGTTAATTTATGCTGTTTCAAGTTCAAATAATACCAGACGTACAACTATACGATTAGAGTCGTCGCTTTTTCATCGTAAACCGACCCATCGATGAGAAATATGCACGAAAAATTTGAAAATTTCAACGCCGCGCCAAAGGAATATTTTTGGAGAATATTTTTTTTTTAAATCGATAAAATTGGCCCCCAAAAACGTACGAGTGCCTACTAAATCGTGGAACTGAAACTTACCGTTTTTTCGGACTAAATTTTTAAACATTTTTCCATGTAATTTATTGCTCCCCCCCCCGCCCGGTTGAATTTCTTGGTCTCAAAGTACATATAAGACAAAATTTAAGAAATAGACGTCTAGTTAGATTCACCATTAGTAATTCAAAAATAAAGAAAATCGATTTTATTTCGGTAAGAATTGATTTTTTCGAAATTCGCCTAAAATATTGAGTCAAAATTGCAGTCGGTCAACTTCGTTCTGAACTCCATCATCCAAATCTTGAAAACAATCAGAGTACCGCGGGGCAAGACGACTACAAAAAAGTTTAAAAATCTGTCAAAAATCGAATTTTCAACATTTCGAGAAGATTTTTGTTTTAGGCACTACTTTGATCCTTTGTCTTTATAAATTCCGCCAGAAAAAAAATTTTCAATTATAAAAAATTAATTAAAAATCAATTCTCCCGAAAGGCACCTCGAAATAGTACTCTTGCCCCTGGAGGAGGGGCAAGGGTACTACCATAACAGTTTGTTTATAGATAAAGATATGTAGTACACTTGCCCCACTGCCACTTTTTTTGTAAAAATTAGTTTTTCTCAAATAATTCAGTAGTTAGAAAATATTTTTAACATAAATTCGGATAACTTATCTCACCATCTTCACAGAAATGCTGAGAAACACCTCAAATTGCAATTTTTTACCATTCGAATATTTAAAAAACCATACTTTGTAAACAGCAAAATTTTTCACTAAAAAACTTCAACAGCTTATAGATTAAAAAAACTAATTGACCAATCTGGATGATATTTTCAAGGTATTGTTTGTGCAAGGTACACTTCACAAAAATATAACATTTACCATCGCTACTTTATGGAAGTCTGAGATATAAAGATAGTACTCGTGCCCCGATGCGTCCTCTTGCCCCGCGGTACCACCACTACTTTTTACAATATTTTTAGAAAACTCCTCTGCAACCGGTCCACAAAAATTCCTCGAATTGAATTACAATAATTTTCAATCCACCCCCCCCCCCCCCTCGCACACTCTTCACACAGAAATTTCCAATAAAAGGAAAAAATACTACTAATGAAAAAATTTGAAAAATAAAACAAATTAATGTCTGGGTGTCCACAAAATCATGAGAATGGAGGATGGAAAAATAGGAACTTTTCCGAATTGAAGATTTTAAATTCTCCCTCCCCCCAACTTCTGCGTTACATTTTTTCCAACCCCCTCCCCCGCCATTTTCTCCAATAATTGTGCTTCAAATTTATAAATTTCACGCAAGTCTCTGCAATTTTTCAAGGTTGCCTAACTAAATAAAGAATCGATGAAATAATTCACCGAGCCAAGTGCAATCCTCAAAATCTGAAATTTTATCATTTGAAGATAGCACCTGCAAAGTGACCTAACTGCAAAAAGTTGATTTCGAGTAAAATGAGAAAAAGCTGTCCTATGGAGGGGAAGGGAGATATTTAAAATCTGTTTTAGCGAATCACCTGGTGACATCATTTTTTTTTAAAAACAGAAAATCAGTGTTGCTGTAGCACGCTAAAAAAAATGCTGCAGTTAGGTCACTTTGCAGGTATGAAAAGGTCAATTACTGATAAAATCAGGTAAAATGTGTTTAAGCAAAAATGAAAATTAATTGTGATCTAATGAACAAAAAAAAAACTGAAATTTGGTATATATCCTACTTTTGACATCGCAAATCGATTGGAAGTAGTTTCAAAGCGTTTTGGAGTCTCCAGAAAATTTTAGAATTTTTAAGCACTATAGAAAGGTCTGTAAAAACGGTCCACATGAACTTTAGCACCTAAAAACAGATTATTAATGTGGTGCCTCACATATACTAATAGATGGCCCCACAATCTCAAAAATCACAATTTTGCACTTAGGCCACTTCGCAGGTCATATCTTCATTTCTTCCTTAATTTCAGTTAAAGAGAGTAATTTGTCGTGACTTAGTAATTTTCCATTATTCCACCACTTTTCATTGAAATTTTGTCCAAATTCGCTACTTTTTCATCAAGTGCTTTCACAACCGGTTAGACACCTCGAATTTAAAATGAAAATTTGTATCTACTGAATCTGAAAAATGAAAATTTTTGGCATTTTCATACTGTTTTTTGCTTCAAATTCGTCCAAAAAAAGAACCCCCTGTTTGATCAAAGTTGTACAAAACGTATTTTTTTTGTTCAAAATATTTTTTAGTTTTCAACCAATTTTTACGGTGTTGAAAATTCAGGGAGTTTATCTAAAGAAATTATCACAAAGAAACGTAACGAATGTCTGAGTTCGTTCAAAATGAACATGTTTTAAAACATTGTTTTTTACTCGCCCACTTTGGCGACAGAATTTTAAAATTTTCATTTTTTTTCATTCTCATAAAAAACATGTTCAATTTTCACCCATAATTCGAGAGGGTTGCCGATTTCTAGTTCCATTGCTATCCCCTTCAATAAATTTTCAGTTGAAATGGGTAAATTTTTCATTAAATGTACTACAAAAAATTACGATTTTTGTTTAAATCATGTTTTGAGAAAATCGAATGTTTTAAACACGTTTACAACAGGATGTTATTTTTTCAAACAACCCTGCTTTTTACCCGTTGAATAAGAAATTCGAGGAAGAGCAAAATATTGAAATTTTATGCTTTTTACAGAATTCTTGTGAAATTCCTGATAATTTCTGGGTTTTCTCGTCAGCAGACACCTTGGTCTTGTATTTCATATGAAAACCAAAAAAAAATCGATTTTCATCAAAAAATCGTCCTCGCTACACCCAGACCCAGCTCATCTCCAGCCACCACCGGGACCAGCATCCATACCCAGACACCATATTACGATGGATTTCATTAAATTATAAAATCGCTCTCCTCTTCGGCTCCATCGACAACAAAACGCTCCACACAGCCGGCGACATACCGGCAAAACACCACCACCATCATCCTCATCGGCATCGAACAGATATAAAATATAGCCTGCTTGGTACGAAGAACGAACCAACTTCGAACAACGAGGCGATAGCGCACCCGCACCCGCAATATACGCACTGCAAGCACCACCTCTCTCTTCGACGGCGATGTATATTCAACACATACACATACACACACATCCACCACGTACTTTCTCTTTTCGCCCTCTTCTTCCCGCTCCTTTGCGTTCGCGTTCGGGTCCAACACTCTTCAAAAATAAAAGGGGGATTCGCGTAGTTTATAATATTTCAGCATCCCGTGTTAAATTCGCCATTTGCATTTTACCGTTTTTCAAAGGCCTGCCTATTCCAATAATTGCCTTTTCTCTACTTTTAACAAAAACCGTCTCTCTATCTTGCTTTTCCATTCTCCGACATAACTGGCGCGCGAATTCGCTGTTTTTTTCGCTTGTTTTTTTTTTCTTTTTCGCACGCCGCCGTCGGTATAATCTATTTCTCGCACAAACGCTTCTCTTTTTCCCTTATGTGTACATTAGAAGAAGAAAAAAGCGAGAGATTATAACGTTAAAATTTCCAACTTTTTCATTTCCCTTTGCTCCGGGTACTTACGCGTACCTAGTTTCCTACCTTCGTACACATGTCGAATATAATTACGTAATCGTAGTTTTAATAAAATTGCGAAAATCCGTTTACCGAGAGGCACGACGAGAGAACCACCGTTGTATAATTAAAATCTACCACGACGTAGTACACCGACCGACACAGAGTCTCCCCCATTACAACAAGCTACTCCTCATTATACGTCGACTTTCTTGGTAAATTATTCTACCCTTTCTTCGAGATTCGAATACTTGCTACATTCCCTTCTTCTTTCTCTCTCCTCTGGTTCGGATAAATGTACATGTAAATTTTGGAACCGTTCCAAACGGATCAACTAGACTCAGATTTTTATTACAATGTTCGATACATTCGAATGATGAAATTTCGAAAACCCTGAAAATATGATGGGCATCGAATACCTGCCTTTATTTCGAGTATTTTCCGGCTACGGAGTTATTTGGCTCCGCTTCATGTTCCATACAGAATATAAAATGTTCATGTCTCGACATATAATAATACGACGTACGTAGCTGAGATAAGGTACGCACCTGAGAATATTTTCCACTCTAATTTGAACTTTTTCAAGACGAAGAAAATCGTAACATGGTAAATTATTTTAATAAATGCACCTAGACTTACAGTATTTACATAGGATATTACGACGAGGTACATGAGAACTAAAGGTTCTTTAGGGCGTTTGCCATCGATTGCGAAAAAGATGACGGATGAGAGTGGAATCAATACAAAGGTCGCCGAAAAGTTACGTACGATTTTCCTATCGATATTTTCGAATGTACAAAAAAAATTCGAAATGTTTAAAAATTTCAGAATTTTTTTGAAAAAAAATTACCAAAAGATACGAATTTCAAACTGATTTTGGCTGCAATCTGAAATGAAAAAAACGTACGAGCTGACCACGAAAGAAACCTCAGAACCTTCGAATACTCCGAATTTTACATCTAACAAAGTTGTTTTATAAATCGACCAAGGTAATGGAATGGACAATCGAAAATATTCCAATCTCGTGAAATAATTTCATCGATAAAAATTCTTGAAATATTTTGATGACGACATAATTATACGATAATTTGAAAAATCGACATGGAGTCTTTGTATCTACATACACCCTCTTCTCACTAACCGCAGGATTACAAATTTGTGAGAAAAAAATATTTTGTCGAATGAGTGAACAAAAGTTCCAGGTGTTTGATGAAAAGCTACTTTTTGAGCACGCGAGCATTTTTTTCTGAATACTCTCATTTATAAATCAGTGAAAATTCACTGGAAAATCTGAAATTTGCTGAAAAATCAGTGAAAATTCGCTGAAAATCAAAGAATTTCGCCGATTTTCCCTGCGCTGCGCTGCAATTCTGATGATTTATCAGTGACTTTTCACTGATTCAAAATGAGCGAGTACTCCAGAACGACTCAATTTTGGAAATATTTTTCAAAATAATAACTAAGTAATTAAGTATACTGAGAGAGAATAAAATTAGGTTTTGAAAGATATCACCCTTTTTACATTTTCAAGATTTTATTTCATTTGCAACATCATCGTGACGAAAATTAGATACAATCGTTTGAGTATAAATTACACAGGACATTTGGCAAAATTTTCCGAACAAATTATTGACCATTATACCATTAATAATCAAGTTTTATTCGTTTTTAGCACAAGAAAATACCCCTTCCTCTCCACACAAAAACCATTTTCTCAATTATTCAAAATAATGAATTAAAATAATAAGAAAAATTGCAATAGATATTCAAATCAAATTATCCAAAAAATTATTCAAGGTGTAAGTATGCCAAATGTATATTAACCCTACGTAGACCACCGAAAAAAAACCACCTGGTGCCAAAAACGGCACTACAATGCATTTTCCAAAAAAAAACCACCTGGTGCCAAAAACGGCACTACAATGCTAATGGGATTTTTCGAAAATGCATTGTAGTGCCGTTTTTGGCACCAGGTGTTTTTTTTTTTTGAAAAATGCATTGTAGTGCCGTTTTTGGCACGGGTGGTCTACATAGGGTTAAAAAATTGAATTTTGCGAATTTTTTCTCAATGTACAAGTGCTTTGAATTCATGAATTCCAAATTAGCCTCTCTCACTAGCCTTTTCAACAGAGACGGGTAAATGGCAACATTTCATTTTTGGTTGAAAAACATGAAGTAAAAAGTATTAATTTACAAAATTTGAATAACTTTCGAATTGTAAATCATAAAATAGCAAAAATTTTACCTTAACGTGTCTACCAAAATTCAGAATATCGAAGTTCTCGACCTTTTGAAAATCAACATTTTTTACCATTGTGATTCCTTCTCTTTCATCGTGTAAAGATTGGAGAAATGCTGTACGCTGTTGACTCATTTTTTCTAAAAAGTGATTAAAGTGATATTCCAAGGTAAATGAACATTCCTGTCCTGACCAAAATATGGTGCAAGAATCCCAGATAAAATGTGTATGACTGTAGAATGAAGGAGGGAGAGGGGTTTTTCATTTACTCTAGTTTAGACGAATTTCCCATCTTTTTCATATTTTATTCTCAAGATGTCTCAATTTTTTTGCGAAATTCTTGATTATTCTACTTGATCTCAACCTACTTCGAAAATCTCGACTTTTTCAACCTCATAGACACCTTGTAGATTGCACCAAAAAATTCAACACTTTCAAAAACCAATCGAAAATTTTAGAACTTTTCCCCTTGATTTCCAAAAATACTAATTCCAGTTCCTTCTAGAGTTTAGGCTCGATTTTAAAAATAAAGACATTTTAAAATAAGAATGTTACCTAGAGCTAATTCTGACCTAACAGAAGGGAAAGACATCTGCATGCTGGTGAGCAAACCAGGGAAGAGAATTCAATCAAAAACTCACCATCAAAATATAAAATTGTCCAAAAAACGTGTACTTAATGAAAAATGGAGTCAAAAAAAGCGATAAAAATGAACCCAGATTGAAAATAATACATTTCTTTCAAAGAAATTTTAGAGATTCGCGATTTCTCGACTTGATACTCCGAGTTGATTCAATTTTATGGATTTTCGAACAATTATTACAATTTCAACTGATTTCGTGGTTTTTATAACTACCTTTCTGAAACCATATCTTTTCATTTGTCATCCCTGTTAGACACGCTGTTAAACAAAATTTAAAAAAAATGATTTGAAAGCTAATTTTATCCTCTTTCAAAAAATGATAAATATCTTTTTATAATCGCATTATTCTCAAGCTGCATGGAAAAAATACCGATAAGGATGCATCAAACGAAGGATCAATTATGTAGAATAAGAACACCTGGTATGTAAGTAGTTCTCAAGTCACTTTACATTTTACAGATATTTCCACTCCACCAACCTCCCTCACCACGATGTAACCCCCAGCAATAAAACGTATTGCATTTTTTGTCACGATGACCTCCAAACGAGAAAACCAAACGAAAATTCAAAATCCAATCTTTCGAAAGCCAATTCTACCCTAATTTAAACAAGTTTTCACGAAAATTTTCCAAAATTGTTTCATTTTCAAATTACACGAAAAGAATGGCGATGAGAAAAACACTGAACCGTTAGACACCGACAATCAGATCCTCACAACGATAAAAGCATTATTATGGAGCAAAATTATGATAATTTGATACTCGGCGTTAAAACAATTGATTTCATGGTCAGACTAGAAACGAGAACTAGAATATCAAAACTGCATGAAATCAAAGTTATAAAACTTGAAATCTTCCCATCTCCTAAAAGTGAATTGTTTTCATTTACGACGTTACACAATTTTCGACATAAATAAAATTAATTTTTTTTAAAATAAATTTTCGTCCGAAGATGAAATTTAACATAATAATGGGCTCGCAGTTCGCACTCCTTTGGAATTTTTTTCATGATTTTAAAAATTCACCACCTACGGAGTATTTTCCACTCTAAATCGGTATCATTTTTACCTATCAACGTGTAAAATCATTTAACGGTACATTCGAACATTTTGCATGGCCTTTTCACATCTAGCCCTACATCACTTCTGCATTTTTGTCACGGGTTGAAAGAAAAACCTCCACAGTAGACAATTGAAACCTCAAACTGTACAATTCGCGATCGTTATTCTCTTCTGCCATTTTCAATAGACCTAATGGTGTGTGAGATAACGAACTACGTGTAAGTAAATGGCAGTCTCGACCATCGGCACAATAAATGAGAAAAACACTGCAGGGACAAGGTCTACTCTACATCTACAATGAGAAATATTTTGAAAAATTAAACGTTTGTTAACGTCTCGTCTGCGGATCTCAATACAGTCGTCGAGTCAAACCGCAACACTTGAACGTCTTCAACAAAAGAACACAATGCAAGTTGCTGCAGGAAATACAATACCTAAAAATAATATTCATTTGAGTATATCGCATTCGCATTCTCGTTGAGCGGTTATCTCGATAAATTAGAACTTCGTTCGGGATCAAAGTGGTTAAACTTTGCAGGTTTTCAATCGCTATTCTCCAACTACCGCCATTCTTTTACGAAATTTGCCAGCAACATCTATTTTTTTTCAGGATACAAATTAATTTTTCCAAATAACTAGACTTCGTTAAACACCATATTTAATTGAATGGATCTGAAAAATGAAAATTCTAGCAATATTATCGATTTTTCTAGCCATTTTCATGCAGTTTTTCTGCTTTAAATTTTCCCCAAAAAAACTCTTTTTTTTTAATCTTCCATTAAAAAATTCGAAAAAGAGGAAAATGTCGGAAATGCTCGCTTTTCGCAGTAAAATCATCACGATTCTTGCTATTTTTTGGTTTCTCTTCGTCTTCTTGTCAAAAGACACCTGGTTTAAAGATTTTGAAATATTTTCATCCCCTTACAACATATTAATTACAAACGAGCGAAATGTGACCTACAAAAAAGGGATGGAAATGGTCAAGATTTGACACACAGCATCGGATCATCGTTTACAAAACACGTACATGTGCAGGCACAGCACCAAAATCAAAAGGCAAAGGCAACAGCAACACCACCACCCATCCTGCTCATCAATACGACCATAACGAGAGAAACATTTGGACAGATCGGGTGAGGGAGAGGGAGATACTCAACACGATCGAGCCAAACCGAACCGAAAGGGAGAAAAAAGAAAATGAAAAAGATACAAGAACATAGAACGCGAACAGGAAATAAGCATATACGAGGAGACCGGTATTAGATTCTCTCGAGTCTTGATATATAAGTTCTGTATTCTGTAAACGGGAAAGGAAGGTTGTATAGCGTGTACCGAAGGTCTAGGCGGAACGCCAACGAGCTAAATAAAGTTAAATACCATCGGCTGGAAAACCAGTTTATCTGGTCTGGTTGGGCTACGCTCTTTTACGAATATATCCAGTTAATTTTGGTCACTGTAGGAAAAACCGCGTCCGCGTCGCATACATTACAATTTATACACGTTTTCTTAGCTAATAATACACATTCTCCCCGCCGCCCAACGTTCTCGTGTCGTAATTATGAAATAATTTTATCGTTTAATAAAACAACCTTAACCAAAGTACGACTTAATCTTTAATTATACAACACTGAAGCGTTCTTACGTGCTGCTCAACTACATGTGTACCATCGCGTACTCCTAATTGGTCCAAAGGCAACGCATCTCTCTCCAAACACTTTCAAGGGGTTTGTTCGAAACCTAAACTCTTGTGAAAATCGATGTACCTCGCTCATCCTCCGAATACTTATCAAACGGATCAATCTAATCTTTCGATACACTTTTTTGAAAAAAAAAATCATTACCGTATCGGCTCCGCCTCAAGGCTTATAAACCGTGGATAAATCACGCAATACGAGTACACAAGAGTACAACTGCGTAGCGTTGACCAACTATAACAGTGAATTTTTTCACTTGTAATTACTCGCCGCAGCGAGAGTACATGGTTGTATCCAGCTAAGTACATGCAGAATATACTCTTGCAAAACATTCGTCTCTCACACGAGGTACACCATCGATTCCTGCCACGTAATTCACGACCGAATAAAAAACCATTATACTCGAAGCGGAATACAGCTTGGCTACGTTGCCAAAAGAGTAAAAGAGTTTTTTTTTTCCTACACCGAACCAATTTACAACGTTCTTCTCGTTATTTTAATTGGTAAAAGCAACAACACCACGAATGAAGACAACGCCACGAGAGAGAAAAAGCTTACAAATCGAATTACAATTTTATAAAATTAACGATTTTTTATTATTCGCAATTTATATTCGCCGCGGATAGCTTGGCCGGTAATAAAATACGTATTACGATCATATTCGCAATCGAAACCCTAAATAAATAAAAATAACTATTCGGTATTCCATTTTCATCGTATCTCGATTTTCAATGCGTAAACAAATAAGCCAGAAATGAGAAAACCCCCATCTCGGCACATCTCGGCGTTTTCTTGCATAGATTGTCGAGAAAGGTCTCCTGTACGACTGTACCGGATAATATGTCCTTGGGTGATTTTATGAGCTCAACCTGTATATCCAGAATTTGAATTATCTTCTTGATCGCAACACAGAGTTCAAAAGTGGCGTAAGTAGCTGATTTCAGGCATTTTTGACGATATTATACGAAGAAATTCACTAATTCGAAATCTGTGATCGTTATTATCTTGGAATTGGCATATCGGATATGAAAATTTCATTCATCGGTGTGTTTTTATTGGATTGACGCTTTCGAATTTTCACGACCAATTTTTGTTTCTTTTGTGGCTTTTATTTTTTTATTTAAAAAAACGTCTGAATCTGATTTTTCAGGAGTAGAAAAAATGATAAAATAATAAAGATTCCCTGCAGGGTTTAAATAGGTTGAATTGAGAAAATTATTGAAAAAATTTCATTACAAAATTATGACTTTTTTCAAATTTCATCAATTTTATGATCAGTAGATACTTTGCAAATTTATTGGAGTATATTTTCTGTATTTCGTTTATGGTGGCAGTAAAAATGTAAACAGCACAGAATTTCAGAAATCAGAGAACATTACATTAATGTCCAAAACATACAAGTGTGTCAACTGCATCCCTTTAAAAAAATCTGTGACTAATTATGAGCAAAAATTTGATGATTTTCGAACGATATTCGTCTAAATATGCCGGAATTTCTTTTCAAGAAAAACTGAACACTCAAGTCTGTTTTATTGGTTATTTCCTCGATGCGAATACTAAGTTTTGGAAATTAACGATCTATTGATCAGCGACGAAAGGATAAATCATTTTTTTAATGTTTTGAGGAGTGTTTCGAAAATGGTCAAAGTCCAAAAACTGTATGTGAAAACGGGCTTTAGATGCATTTTTTCATGTTAGAAGCTTTATTATCATCTTCCATCATGAAAAAAAATTCACACTAGAGCCCCCCCCCCCCCATATATGTACATGGTTTTTGGAATTGAGCCATTTTGGAAAAACACTCCCTCAATTTGAAACTTATGACTTTTTTCATGGATTTATCCAAGTCGTTGACAAATAAATAATACACCCCCCCCCCCCAAAAAAAAAAATCTATTATAAATAATTTTTAGAATGATTTTCCAATTTTATGAATTTTTCAACACATTAATTTTCAGCAGTCAATTTATTCGGGCTGATTTTATGACCTTCTCGACTAAGAGTAACCCAAACTTTCTTTAACAATTTCTATGATGCTATCTACCTCTCTGAAACATAAATGACTCCCTTCCTCCTTCCTGCAAAAAAATTTAATTTTTTTCAATCATTTGAATAAACTAAAAATTATGGAAAAAAAACTTTACAATATTAAAAATATCATTCGAAAAACTATTCGTTCTTTAAAATTTGGTTTATAGAAGTGAATATTTAGTACCAATTGCACGACTTTTCATTTTTCATGACTTGTATAGACATCCTAATATTCGAAAGTATTTGTTAAGGTAATTGTAGTTGAGTCGAAAGGTCGAAAACATACAAATTTTCAACTAAATGAAAGTAAAAATTTGGCTGATTTGCAGGGCTGGTGGAACAGAACGTCGTTTTGTTCTGTTCTGTTCAGGAACGAATCCTTAAACAAATTGTTTTGTTCTGTTCTGGTTTTGTTCCAGTTGTTTTTTTCTGTTTTGTTCTGTTCTGTTCTGTTCTGTTCTGGTCTTTTCTGTTCTGTTCTGTTCTGTTCTGTTCAATTTTTTAAAAATTGATAAATTGATGTCCAAGTGAGAAAATGTGGTTTTCTGGTATGGTAGGCTTGGACTCATGGGGAGGAGGGAAATGGGGAATTTCCAAATCCTCAAAAAAGCTTGAAAATTCTGAAAAATTATAAATTCACGAACAGAAAAAAGTTATATTGTTCTGTTCTGAACAGAACAAAACAATATTTTTCGTACGTTCTGTTCTGTTCTGTTCTCGTTTATTTGTTCAGAACATTATTTTGTTCTGTTCTGGTTATTGTTCCGCAAAAACAGAAATTTTAGTGTTTTTATTTGTTCATACTGTTCTGTTCTGTTCTGTTCCACCAGCCCTGCTGATTTGAACGCTATGTATGTACTTCGTGCTCAACAGTTCAGTGTGTCACGATCAACATTTTTCCATACTTTTAATATAACTTGAAAATGATATACCTAATATGTAGCAAAAAATGTTCATAATAACTTGCTTGATAGAAGATAAAATTAACTTTCGATTGATGCCACTTTTCAATTTCATATGATATTGTACATCATATTGAATTTTCTGGCCATGATTTCAGTCATGAATGAGACATCATTTATCCTTTATCAAATAAATTATTATGAAAAACTCCAAAACTGTATCCTTCAGAGTTAATACAGAAAAAAAAGTCGATAATGAGGCACACGACCGTTTGACGCAGACTATAGGATACTCAGGATCGAAATTCATGTTTTCTCAAACAATTTCATCAGAATATCTCCCACCATTCCCACCTTTTTTCAGAAGAAAATTCCCTTTCCTCACAACATATTTTTGAATTCTAATGATCATTTTCTGGAGCCATCTCATGTCCATCTTAGCAGGTTTCATTATAAAAAAATATATTTGCATGAAACAAACATTGTTCCAGGAAAAAATTATTACGACTAAAATTGCAGAAAATTAACAACAGAATAAAACAATTTCCTTTATTCAAAGTGTTCGACTAATTTTCCGAGTCGAATTGCAGGACTTTTCCGAAATTTTGCAAAACCTTCGATGAAATATTTTGACACCCCCCCCCCCCCATAAAAACCAAATTCACTTTCACGAAAATTGAAATAACCCTAATGTTCTGCAGAGCTGCTCAAATTCTTCAAAAAAATATTACAATAAGAAATTAACAAAAATGAGAGAAATGAAAAATTGAAGTTCAACTCTATAATTATCAACTTTTTAAAAAATATAATCTGAATAACTTGATAGATAACTAAAAGATGAAATAATTTTCAATGAAAAATTCAGACTTTCAAGCCAAATGCACCCTTTCTCAGTACTTTCTCATTTTCACCACCACCTCATTAATTCCTGGCCAGTCAAACACCATATCATTTTCACTCCGAACTCAAACAAAAATGATCCAATTTCTCACAATTTACCGAAAAAATTCTAAACCCCATCAAAACATTCAATTTTCGACAATCTAGCCCCAATTACCGCAGAAAAAGCTTACAAAAAGCACCTCCCAATAAAAAAAATTCTCAAGCATATGCGACCCATACACGCGCACATCTCCCCTACGTCGACCAAAACTAAGATGAAAAATTAATTACAAACAAACTCGGCACAGCTACGTACATTCAAACGCGAATTCGCTCGTATGCGCGAAACGAGAGAAAAAATTTACACCTTTGAGCGGTAGGATTGACTCGGTATTATCGATTCTCGACAGACCCTTTTCAACATGCAATACACGTTCTCCTTTTTCAGGCTCTTCCGTACGTCAAAACGCCCAGAAAATATTTCCAACTATAGACAGGCTCCGCGCTAAGCTCCTTTTCCTATGGTGGCGCGTACACGCCGAATTGCGCCATCACCTGGTATACTCTGCTGCATCGTAGGTACGAGTACTTGTTCGTCTGTTAGACGCTATCGTACGATAAAAAATTCGCTGACCAGCGGCATAAAAAAATACACCAGCTATGGCGAAAAATAACCGTATTCGTAAGCCGACAAAACGGAAACACCGAGTAACGAAACACCTTCATCCGCAGATTTACTAATTTTCATGTCGAATAGACGCACACGCGCGTGGTAATTTATTCTCATACACGCAATTGTACGCTTACTATATCGTACCCATAAATACCGCAATATCTATATGTTTACTATATCAACTCCATATAGCTGCGATAGCTTCAGTTGAAAATACACTCGAGAATTCTAACCTAATAAATTTTTTTCTTCACTTTTATGCAAATCTTCAACCGGCTTACTCATCGTCGACTTTTTTTTCATCGCCACCGCGCACCCAGGTGGCAACCATTTCGACGAGTTTACTACCAACTCTTTTTATTTCTATATACCCATTACCAGTTGAATCTCTCGTGAGAAATTCGATTACACATTCGTCTCATTTCTCAGTCAACAGCGACGACAAAAAAAAAACACCAACATACCGGATGCTGCAAATGTGTAAAAGAACTCGAAGGAAATACACGGTGACATACGCACAAAGCGTCGAGCCGTTTAAGCGCCAATTAATTAATAATTTCATCTCGAACGAGCCGAAGAAGTAGATGGTTTTTTTCGTAAAATCGCCAAGAAGAGAGAAAAAAACGCCAGGAAAAAGAATAGGGTACCACTCGTCTACCTTAATTTTTTCACCCTCGTTTACCACCAGTAATAAAGTGATTCACTCGTCGCATCTAAATTTTTAATTTTTTCCTCCTTTCGTTTTGCACACTCTCCAATGTTATGGAAAAATCCAACGACGTCTTTATGGCT
This sequence comes from Pseudococcus viburni, assembly GCA_033439095.1. NCBI lineage: Eukaryota > Metazoa > Arthropoda > Insecta > Hemiptera > Pseudococcidae > Pseudococcus > Pseudococcus viburni. Next base: position 38,700 of record JAVBJF010000592.1, read on the forward strand.
CGTAATATTCCGTGACTGAGTGAACAACGAACGAACGCAACTTCGCTATATACCTGTTTCCTAATTGCATCCAGACTCGACGCTATGGGGTAATTTCGCCGATATTTTACACGCCGATCTTATCGCACGTTAATTGTGAAATATTTCAACTATAAAAAGGAAACTGTTCGGTTTTTTGGTCATTCGATGATTATTTCTCAGACGTACTCTGGAATAGTAAGAAAAAACTCAAATTCAGGCATCATAGCGAAATTTTTGAAGAAAAAAGTAACTTTTAGTAACCTTTTTTGAGCAGAAAGTGACCAAGAAGTGACCAAAAATGACCAAAAAATGACCAAAAGGTAACCAAAAATTCAATTTTTTTCGGAGCCAAATTTTTTTACAGTTTTCTGGGGGGGGGGGTTGTAGTTTTCTGCAAACATTATAAACTGAAAAGACGTGAATAATTTAATTTATTGAATTCCTTCGTCAAAACAACAAACAAACTAGCAAAAATCAATTTTTTTCTTGAAGAATTTTGAAAAATAGCACACTGAGAAAAATGGAGAATGAAAAATGAATAGAAAGTGTTGCAAAAAATTATAAATTTTATTCAAAAAAAATAAATTTTATTCAAAATAAATAAATTTTATCCAAAAATAATAAATTTTATCAAAAAAAATAAAGTTTATCCAAAAAAAATAATAACGGGGCACCATTCGCAAAATTAGCAATTTTTATCAAAAAAAATAATAAAATTTATCACGAAATTTGGTAAAGTTTATTGCATAGAAAATAAAGTTTCGTCAATTTTGCGATAAATATTATTATTTTGCAATAAATATTATCATTTTTTGAATAAATTTTACTAGTTTTGTGAATGGTGCCTTTTTATTATTACGTTTAACAAAATTTATTTTTTATTTTTTTGAGTGCAATTTCTACGTGAAAATTTGAATTTTTGCCTGGAAGTGCGGAGAAAAAGTGACTTTTGAGGGGAAAAAAGTAACCAAAGTGGCCTTTTGGACGTGAAAAATAACCAAAAGTGACCCGCTATGACGCCTGCAAATTGCAAACGGAACATTAAATCAACTTCGAATACGGTTTCACACAACGTTGATCTCATCATCACACATTTGTATCCTAATGCCAAAATTTGGAGAAAAAACACCCAACAATTGCGATAAATAAGGCGAAAGTTCGACGAAACTTTTTTTCAATTTATAACTTTTATCGAAAAAATGAAACGGTTATTTCCACAATAAGCATCTTTAGTCTCGTACTTAAAGAATTGACCTATATATCGTGACAAATTCCACGGTTTTTTTTTCGCCATTCGAGGCAAAAATAAAGTTTACACGAAGAGTAATATTTTTTCAGCGTGGTTTGTTAGCTACGAGTGGTACGAGTTCTTTTACAGGGCGTTCGAGCCTTTAAGCTCCGGTTTGATTGTTTCATTCACATAAATAAGCGTTGGGGATTTCATTCGATAATTTTTCAACCGTATCTACGCTTTAATTCCTTACAGATAAACCACTTAGACAAATAATCATCGTCAATATGGCGACGTCCTCGTATAAGTACATTATTTACATACGCCACACCACTCGAAAACTCTACCAACTCGTACGTTATTTGCTCTCTCTCGGATGTCTCAATCGTCAAGATCTGATGAGACGGGTATTTCGGAAAATGGGATTTATTTTAGAACAGAATGTAAAGTAAATGTTCTATTACGATATAATTTATAAATTAGTTTAGAATTATGACGAATTTTTCGAATAATTTTGATAAAAATAAATATCGGAGAGTATTTGACGATGAGAAGACAAAAAGAGACTGGATTAAGAGTTTCAATAAGAGTAAATTAACATTTTTTGCTGGCTCATTTAGCAAAATAATTGCTTTAAAATTTATATTTTTGAACACTCGTGAATTTTCATACCGTTGTTTATACAACAATTCATCGACAAAAAATGAAGATTTAAATTTAAGATTTTGAAAAAAAAACACGAACCCCCATAATTTGAAAAATTATGATATTTCACAAAATTTGGGATTGTCTTTGAACTGCTAAAATGAATTCTGGTACCATATTCTCATTCCCAAAAAAAATACTACGCGTTCATAAAATTTTTGAAAATTCAAAAAAAAAAACAGTCAGATAGAAACTTGATTTAATTGTGCATAACACAATCGTGACTATCATAACTTCATCCGCCGCCATTGAATACCTCGAAACCTTATTCGAATTACATAATACATATACCAGGTTTTAAAAACATCGATATTTTTCCTCAACACAACATCAAACAGATTTTGAAACGCTAAAATCGTCATTTTTAGCCCATTTCCTGCGTTCAAATTTCAAATAGTTGCCACCATTTTTTACTAGTAAAAATAATTTTCCCTGAATCAAGACTATCTAAATTTTCCAGGCCAATTTTTCATGTATTACATATTTTTTGATGTAAAGTCTCCGATAAAATATTGAAGAAAATATATTTCTTTCTAATTCGAAAATTTTCAAGTTTAGAAAATCGAAGGTAGAAATTCATCAGAAAAATAGGTGGCTGAAATTTGATAATTTTTTCAACATTTTAGCTCCAAAGGAGAGGCTTCAAGAGAGGCGAGAACTACGATTAAAAATGCGCGGATTTCAGAAACAAAACAATCCATTTTCCCATAATTTGTTCAAAACATCCCATGACTTTGAAATGAAAATTCCAAATTCTCTGACTTTTTGAGGATTCACAAAAAATGGCAGCCTAGTTCCAATTCTCTACAAAAATTATTTTTATGTTGTTGATTTCCCCAGAGATAAGCCGAAATTTACATGGAGTGGTGAGAGGGCTAAAAACATTACCCATCAAAAGCCGAAATTTACATGGAGTGGTGAGAGGGCTAAAAACATTACCATCAAAACTTTTTTTTTCTATTTTTTCTCTCAAGACATGAAATTTTCCTTATTTTGTTCCACTCAATATGATTTTAATTTCTATCAAAATATTGTGGAGGGAGAAAGGGCAAGGGCTCACCTGCTCTGTCCATTCTGCATTTCCACAGAATTAGACGTATCTAATTTTTCCAAAAAAAAATCATCAAAATTTTTAATATAGAGAGTAAGAAGCGATAATCTTCTTGCATGAAAAATTATTTCTAAATTATCAAACAGAAAATATCCAAATTACGTCATCTCATAACATCTTTACTTATTCAGAGACAGTTGAAAGCCCCCCCCCCCCCGAAGGACCTCATTATAAAAACTAAGTTCCTATCATAAAAAACGGAAAAATCGGGATGAAAGTCCTTACTCTCTCTCTCTCTCTACAATAACAGCCAAAGCGGTTAAATTATTCTCAAGATGAATTTTTGGCACTATTCTTTCACTCTCCCTCGCCTTCAAATCCATCCTCGCAGAAATTCAAATAATCTGATATTTTACAGTGATCTGGTCAAATTTTTTCTAAAAAAATTCATCCATACGGTAAAAAGGGGATCAAAACAAACAAATTCAAGTTCAATCGAAAATTCTTTGAAAAAAGGGGGAAATCGATTTTTAATGAAAAACGAAGGATTTTTTCGAAAAAATAAAAAAGTGAGTTTCAATTTTCAGAAATTTTTTGTATTCAGCACGAATATGTTGAAAATGCCTTTTCATAGCTTTTATGCCTTGCAAGATGGACATGTTAAGACATCTTGCGTAAGAAACAAAAATATGTCTCTTGGAATAAGAGCTTGCCATTCGAAGAAACTTCTCAACTGTGCCTCAAGTCTTAGTGTACTGTAAACCAAATATGACAAAATAATGTTTTTTGGGCTAGAAAATTCACAATTTCATTCTAATTTTTCTTTAGCCCTCATAAAAAGCCAAATGTGTACAATTTGAGACAATTCAATACAAGTTATTCTAAATTTTTAACCAGCTAGACATTTCGAAGGGATAACCTCGAGGAAATAATCTCTCTTCCAACAATTGTTCGCAAAAAAATCAACTTTTGCAATGCCATTTTTACACCCAATTTCCAAAACTTTCACAATCCTTTCAAACACCCACCCCAGAAACTCCCAAGCCATCCAAACCACACCAGAAAATTAATCCAAACTGGGAAACTCGACGCACTGCGAACCTTCGGCTTCGGGCACAGATTGTGAAAAGCATCACACGCAATATATCGAATTGGCAACCTACGCTATCGGTAATTACGCAAAGGTTAAGGTTAAAAAAAGGAAAAGTACTTCAGAACGAAATCCTGGATACGTCGTCGTCGTTGTTCTCGAATACAAAAACTAGAGTCTATTGTTAACGCACGTTCCAGTTAAATAACCTTGAACGCAGGAGTAGCTATTAAACGTTTCAAGGAATTTTTTTACCTTCGCAATTATGTTCTATATATTACGCCGCTGCTGTATTAGGTTCTCATAGAAGGTACCTCTCTACCTGTGTAATACACTTTCGATGGTCGTGTATTAGGCGAATACACACGCCAGCGTACGTAATGCGATGCGACTTTTAAAAGCTCAACGAAAGCACGTGTGCTTCGAGTATCTATATTAGTTAAATATGGTCGAAAAAATTCGTTCACTTACCTTCCACCTTTCGGCGCATTTTTTAGAAAATTCTTTAAATATTACAGTCTCATCGGGGTGTTTTTTCTTATGTTCTTCGCGGCAAGTCTGTACAAAAAAAGCGTAAGCGGTCATGCGACCTCTCGGTTTCGAGTCCATTCTGCCTCGTGGCATTCTCGTTTTGCTCTGTAACATGGAAACAAACATACGACAAAAATTAATCTTCGCTGTACCAATAGGCCAGTAGTAAAACGAAAAGATCATACACCAAAATATAGGTAAATACGTAGCGAACATCAAAATATGTACTTCAATTCTTTTTCCCTCTCGGCATCTCACATCTGCCAAGATCTAGGATACATAAAAAACCATCACGGGGGGGGGGAGGGCGGACGAAAAAAAAACTCGTACAAAAAATTTAATAAACCTGTTCGATAACCGTGCAACATGTTCAAAACTCAAGGTACCAGCAATAAGAAGATGATTTTAGATAAAACAACAACAACAATACTATTTCTCTATCTCTGTCGGAAACTACGAGCATTTCTCTCACTTTCCATCGTACACGGTAATATACGGGCGTCTACGACAAAAATTACCCGCAGCATTACACAATACGTTATCATTTTGAGTGTGAACTTGGTATAAAAATTAATTTAAAAACCTCGTAAAACACGTTCCGCGTCGTTTAAGATAATTCTGTTTTTTTTTATTTTTTTTTTTCCTTTCGTTGGTTCCATCGATAGCTACATTTTCACGATTTTCAGCATTTTTTAAAATACGTAATTTCAAATTGCGATAAATTGGCTGAAATTTCGATAAAAAAAATCGCGCCGGTATTTAAATCCTCTTAACGAGCGATATACGGTACGCTGAAAACCGCGCATATATTTTCCCTGACCTGATATGGTCGAATAAATATCGATACTCGATTACAATCGCTTATGCATTTACGGAAAGGTATAAAAAAAATCAAAACAATGCGCACGTGGTCGAGTAATTTCAATATGATTGATGGGAAAATTGACAACGCCAAGTAGACTGAAATGTAAAAATACAAACTAAAGTATAAGACGGAAAACACAGCGGCGTGTACACGACGATGACGGTATAGGACACGATAATAAAGAAAAACTACTTGCCCAGCGTTAGTATTTTACCTTCATAAATACAACGACCGTCTGTTCGTCCATCCGAAGCGAATAAATTTGATCCGGATTCGTTTTTAATATCGTGACCAATGGCCAGAACGATTCTTTTGTCTGTTTGCGCCTGCCTCAATTAAAGTATGAGAGAAAGAAAACCTAAATCTTGACTTATCGAACGTAAATTTTCCTCGTAATACTTTTTCCCAAACGAAACCCTCCCTTAATTCGAACGTATGTAGTATGTACTTACTACGTATATTACAAATACGTCGGAATTCGCTAGCACGATATTCAAATTCTTGCGTTTAAAATTAGAACATACCTAAGCCTACGTACGTATTTCGACGTTAAAATAAATATACGCGAACAATGCACGAACCAAATATCCGAGCAAATTTTACGTATGTACCTGTGTACTACACGACTTTCGCGTAATACCGACGCATAATAAAAATTTGGAAAATTTTTGGAAAAAAAAATGAAACTCGAAGCGATATTTCTTACGAGAATATTTCGTCGTGCCGTGTATAATTTATAAATCGGCTTCGTTTAGACTTCTCGTCGAAATTTCCGCTAAGTAAAATTTATTAGGAACCGATTCATCGTAACAACATCGTTTATGTTTCTACTCCTACGTCTACGGACGCAGTTCATTCAAGAACCATAATAACAACAGCGTACCGCATATTTTGCTAAATTACAACAGGCTCTAATTAAAGCTGAACCTCTTACGCGTACTTTTTGAAAAATTCACTTTTATACCCTCTACGACGGTACTTTCGCCAAATAAATGAATAATTTAGCCAACCACCATGCCACCAGTGTACGTATTTAAAAATGATACGATATTTATACAGGGTGTCCACTATATTTCATAATGATTTTCCCTGACTTTTCCAAGTTTTCCATGCCAATTTTTCGAATTTTTACAGGCCTTTTAAATATGATGTTCGTACACCTGGGGAGGGGGGGGGAGTAATTTTTTCACGTGATGTACTTACATCCCGAAATTTTGCATACGAATGATATAAAATGCATGGGGTCTAACGATTTTTTTTCCAAAATCTCCAGATACTTGTTACGAGATCTTTAGATGCTCCTCTTCGGGCCTAAAAAAGATTCAAATTCAATTCTGAAAAGTTTTGAACCCATCCAACGCAAAATTAAGTTTTGAAAAATGAAACAAATTATGCCAGGGTGTCTACCAAAACAAACGAATGGAAATTTCCAAGAATTTTCACATTTTATCCCCCTTCCCAATTTTTTAGTTTGTACTAATAAATAAAAAAGTCAATGAGGAGGTAAAATATAAAAATTATTTATGGAAATATAGAAACGTGTTGAGCGGAGCGAAGCGAGGGCGAAAATTTTTGAAAAATTCATAATAAAATAAGCAAAGAAACACTTCTTTAAATAATTTATCCTGTTTTTGGATTTTCAAAAAATTCCAGAGAAAATTTCAAAATTCCCCGACTTTTCCAGACCACCAAAATTCCCTGACTTTTCCAGAGAATGGACACCCTGTTATACGATTTTCAAAGGAGTTTGAATTTTCAAAGTTGAGTTGGCTGTAATGGTGAATTTTTTAATATATTTTTCCTATTTTGTATTTTCTAAATTCTCGATCGGTACATATTTCATGATCCTTTGGTATGTAGTACGTACATAGATTTTATTTATGGGATCGACGAAAAAATAAGTGTACAATCTAGAACTATCATATTGAAAAAAATGAAAGCTGTTGATAATATTCACATTCACACCCATCGAAACGAAAGAAATGTCACCAACTGATAATTAACAGAACTGTTTTTTTTTTCACGTTTTGAATTCATTACTTCGCATGTGTAGCTTCGTCCTTTCAAGACGGTTCAGTGATAGTAAAAGATGAAATCTAAGAATTTGATTTTTCAAGATTTAAAAATGATCAATAGTGATCATTAAGAGTACTCCTTGGCAGGAAAGAACTGAAGAAGTTGGCAATATTGAAAGGTGTAAAAATTGAAAATTTCTACCAAAATTTTTTTTTTTCAATTTTTCTGACTCAAAATATAACTAGAATAATTGAAGAATTCCTCCTGATTACAGATTCGCGGTTTCTGATTGGTTGACATTGAAAATTCGATAAGAACCCCTTAAGGCTATCCTAATTTTCAAGGTATGATTCAACATTCGGGCCATAGAGTATTTTCGTTTACCAAGTGTGCTATTTGGCCCCTCAATTAATGCTTTCAATAAAATGTCTTCTTTCATTTTTTTTTAATAAAAAAAGAAGGAACCATAATGGCCACAAAACCCTCAGTCGATTGAATCCTCAACTTTTCCAACTCAAAATGCAGAATTTTTCAAAATCATCACTATTGCAATTTTTCGACTCAATCCCACCTTCATTACCTAAAAATGCAATTTTGTCATTATTTAGAAGGTAAATAGCCCATTTATGCTAGTACATATCTCAAAGATTCAATTTCAAAAAATGTATCGACTATAGCCAATTATTCCCAGTTTAAAATTTCAAAATCAACAAAAAATAAATATCATTAGAAATGATACTTTTTTTTTTAAATTATGCTTTTTTGAAATAAAATTTGGAGCTGGTCCGAATATATTCGAATATTGATCAACCCTCTCCTACCACTTTCTACTTCTACCGAATATCCTCAATTTTCAAATTTTATGCGGAGGTGGGAGGGAGAGAGGATGGAAGCTACAATCAAAAATTCAATAATTGCGCGTTTCAGGATGAATAACTGAAGAAATTTCTTGAAGAAACCCAGTATTTACTGGATTGGCTTTTCGAATTTTCATAACTTCTTCGTGACTTTCATGAGCTTGATTTGTTATTTTCAAAACTTATTTGCAGAAAAAACAAGATTTTCAAAAATTTGAAAAATCAAAATAAACAATCCCTTGGGGTTTATAAAAGAGAAAAAGTTCAAAAATTCCTGAAATATTTTTCATTAGAAATTCAAAGTTTTACGACCGTAATACCCTCAAAATTCCTCACTTTCTCACGACCTCTTTTATGATGTCCCTGCGTTGTTGGCACATGAGTAATCCTCTCTCCCTCCTTCGCCCTCACTTATTCTCAACTAAAACAATCGTTATTTATCCAGTACGAGTACTCAATTAAATTAATAGGAAAACATTAATGTTACTAGAAAATGGTTGAAAAATTATTTCTTTATTCAATTTTACGATTTTTCATGATTTTCTTGACCATTTTTCAGAATTCACAACTTTTTTAGTGCTTTTTATTTTTCTTCTCTCGTTCTGTTAAGACATCCTGAAAATCGCTCTTTCCTTCTCAAAAGACATCATTTCACTATAAATAAAATATTTTCCTTCAATTTCAAGTGACAGAATATATACAAAAAAAATGGATTTTCAATTTTAAAAAACGAGGATTTTTGAGCCAAATTCAGAACATTTCCCACATATTTTTGGTTGTAAGAACCACATTGTAAAATACCTAACTCTTTTGGAACTGCAGGACTTGCAGTTAAGATAATTGATAGGCACAATGAAGGCTCAAAAGTAAATTTTTTCAAAGGTTTAATTTTTGAGAAGACTCGTCATTTTGGAAATTTCTGAACAAAATTCACAAGTATCCCAGACAGCCCTTGGTCTTTTTTCTGCTACTCGAATCCACTCCTCAAAATATTTCATCAACATTTTTTTTTTGAAAAATCCATGAAATTCGTGACTTGTGATCACGACGTACAATTCTCAGGGAATTCAAAAAATAATTTCAACATTTTCAAGATTTATACCTTGAAAAATTGTGTACAAAATATTTATGAATATTCATGGCAATTTTTCGAGTTCCGTTTTTTTTTAATTTCAATGCTTTGTTTTAATGCGTGTTTAGGGTAACTATTGAATTAATGATAATATCGAAGAAAAAAATGTGGAAATTTTTCAAGGGTAGAAAAAAATAAACATTTCTCTGCAGTGCTAAAAAAAAAAAGAGAAGAAACTCCCATCAAACTTTTTGTGAATTTTTTGTAAAAGATCATGACATTTTTACACCCAGTATAAAAAAAAGACACCTTGGGTAGTTTTCCAAAGACTTGATTCCCTCGGTCTATAAGTAGAGAAATGTAAATTTATTGAAAAAGTCCAAGTAGAGCTGTAACCAAATTTTCATCAGAAAAGCACATGGTTCTTGATGAATTTTTTGGTTTAAAAATTACCAAAAAAAATCAGTAAATTAAATAATTTTCTACTTTTTTTCTTCAGTTCAAACCGACGAAACTGAATTTTGGAAAATTCATCCCCAAAGTAACACGCCGAAATCATCTCAACCACCCTTAGAAAAATTCCCTTTCATCGAGAACACCTCACATCGCTACGCTGGCACATCAAATACCATCTATTCGTTCGACTATCGCAGACATCTGTTTCGTGTGAAAGCGTCTGCTGACCGCGCTCCAGAGATGCATGGCTCAGATGAAAATAAAAACGTTACATTGTACTACACTGACCCTGCACACACGATACACGACGTCTTCTAATACCATACGCGACGACGATCCGCGTAATAAGGAAAAATTCTAGAGTCGAGCCGACGTACATAATAAATCCAATAACCGATGAGACTTGTCCAGCATCACCGCCACTTTAACGTATCATCGTAAATTCAACATTATAAACGAATTTAAAAACGGCCGCCTTTTAAAGCCATCTCGTCGTATTCCTTTATACGCTTTGTGAACCGAGTAATTGAATAAAATAACGCCGTCACCGCCAGCGCCACCGCCTCGTAGACCTCGTCAAAACATCATTATTTTTCAAATGATTTTAATTATGCAACAACGTCATTTCATTCATGGCGTAATCGACCGCCAGCAGCAAGACGAAAAATAAAATTTTTCTCGCCTTCGAATCTTAACCAAACTGGTCACCGGATCGGATCTTTTTAGTATTTTCAACCATCGTCGAATTCTATTTCGATATTTTCATAAATTTAGAATTTTCGCCATTTTGTATCCTTTCATCATTTTTTTTTTCTGAAACTTGTAACCATCCATATCTTCTCAACTTTTTTCTTCCTATCGAATACAAACACAGTATCTTATATTTACTCATCGATAAACCAATACGAATTATAGGTGCGCGCGTCATTCTATTCCATTCCATTCGATAATATAACGTACACGTAAGCCAAGCGTATATCTACCTCTACCTATACGCCACGCTATGGTGGAACATAGTAACGGAAAAACACCTGGCTGGTGAATAAACTAGTTACAACACAAAAACCTCTAAACCTATCCGGTGAAAAAGCCCGCCAAATAACGCCACACCGAAATACCGTACACGTTTTATACTCCACCAGTACGGGCTTTTTTCCACGCATTACATTCACAAATAATACGCATGCACCTAGATATAATCCGCGTAAGCTAAATTCTATTCTACCGCGGACTCGCAAATCGAACAATACCCATATTAAAATCATACGTATACGCTTGGAATCAATACCTAATCGTTTGGCCCCTTTCTCCGCGAATCTAGAGGAAAAAACACTCTAAATAAACACGAGAAATAATACCCATTACCCAACCGAGGTCCAAAGGCGAGAAAATGATTCGTTAATCCGACCCCATTAAGTACACCGAGGAAAACCAAAACACGAAAGAAACCTCCGAACAGAGGTATTATTAGTTTACATTAATTCTTCAGACGTTTTTCACTCCGGTAGTAAAGAAAATAGGAGGGAAAAATGAAACGAAACTTTTTCAACTTTTAAATAAAAAATCCTCGCGACGAAAAAAAAAACGTCGGCATATTTAACCCGGCAGCCAAGAGTTGCGAGGGGATGCCTCCATTCAGGTTTTTCTTTCGCCCATCAAATGAGAGAAAACACATAGCTGAGAAAAAGGAGAAAAATAAAAAGAACGAAGGAAACTAACATCGCCATCGCACCGTGTGATATACGAGCAGAATCTTCACTGGGACGTCTTTTATCACTTATATTAGATTTTGTACTTCCTTTCTGGCGCAGCTATTGGCTTAAGATATTTCTCTTAAATTACTTCTCTCGGCCAACACGGCAAGGCAACGTACGAAATAATACAATTTATTTAATCGACTAACGAAAAGACCGGCGAGAAAAAATACCGTTCAACAATTACTACGTAATATACTTTCGTCCGAGAAGGAAAACAGTATCTTTCTCATAATAAAGCGGCCAATACACGTATGAATCTTTAAAAAAAAAAGGGGAAAAAAACGATTAGCAATATCGATGGAAGATACTTCGGTGAAAAGAGATGCCTAGCAAGGTCATCCACATATACACACGTATAGAACAACTCGTACAACAAAAATTATGGAAAGTTGATGAAACGGTGGTGGTGAAGCTGAGGAGGACAGCTCGGCACAGCATTCGTTTAAAATTCAATACGCGGATCCTTATTCGACGAACTAATAAATTTACATAATTTTTTAACTGCCTCCGTCGAATACCACGCCGGTTATTTCGTTCAACCGAGTTCGAATACAACACCACCTATTTCAATTATCTGGCGTATATTTGATCTAGCCTCATAGCACCTCCTATCCACCGGTACCACCTGGTTTTCCATCGTAATCGTGCCCAGAGCTTCCTTTTGCGAAAACAATTAGCCAAATTGCAAATTTTTTCCCCCAGCTCGCGTACCGGTCGTTTTCTTTCATCTACGTATCTATATCTACCTATTGTAAATTTTAATGAAAACATTTTCTCGACACTAAAACAAAGGTATAAGCTTGAAAAATACCGGCGAGTGGAACCCAACCGCATATACAACGGATTTACAAAGCACTTGTTTCGGACAACGCAATTTCCCAGATTTTCGACCCATCCTTACACATTTTCTGTTTCGTAAGAGTAAAAAAAAAAGACGAGAAAAACCTAATATCGAAAAATAAGAAGCTTATTTTCCGCAAAATCGTTTATACTACATTCATTTTTCGTAAATCTCGATACGCTCAAGTACGTAGCAAATTTAATACAATTTAATACCCTTTTCTCATCGTCGTCGTACACAGAATGCGAGTAAAAAGCGGGCTAATGAGCATCGATATTATATTCGCCCATTCGTTCGTTTATATGGAAGTTTTAAATACTATTTTGTCGCGTATAAATCTCGTTAGCGTTTATCATTCTGGCAAAGCTATACCGTTCGGCGAATACGATTTTAGTCAAATTTCAATTCATAATCTTGGTAAAGAAACAAGAGGGAGAAAAGGAGAACGAGATTGAATCGCGTATAAAAAGATCTTTACAAAATGCAACATAATCAAGATAATCGAATGATTAATGGAAGTCGTATTATACAAAGCGTTCGTTTTTATTCGTTACCAAAACGATAAAAGCTTATTAGTTGGTAAAATTTTCATCATCGAATCAGACATTATTCGATAATCAATAATAATCATACTTCTGATTGGAAAAAAATTACAATTTCATCGGCGATTTTCCAGTAAGCAGTAAACAAACGGGCAGATAAGAAAAGACTCGTTTGAAGATAAGAATTTTAAAAACCAATCGAAAGGAAAATATTCGTGTGATAACGTAGCTATAGTCGTCTCGTATCTACAAAAATGAAGAAAAAAAAATGGTTGACGAGCAGATGGTGGAAAATAAACAATCGATACGATAAATCGTGCGACAGTTACATGAAAATGACGAATTCCATCTATATCGCGTCACCCGTGCAAATAAATCGAATACATGTCGAATTTTTCGTGCTTTTTTCCACCATGTCGAGTGATATTCGGTAGAATTTATGTTTCCAGCAGAAACGAACGAATCACATAAATTAAGAAAAAGAAATTACAATTTTTTCCAAAAGCAATCTCTAAAATTTGTGTTTTTTCAATCCAAGCTTGAAAAAGTGAGAATAAAAATTCAACATAATCAATTTTCATTATGCACCGAGGTAAAATTCCTAAAATTCCACAGCAAAATGAACCAGGGCTGAAATATCCAAAATGAGTCGGATGAATTTGCAAAAACTTGGATTTTTGGAAAAACTTCAATGGAACTGTCAACTTTCTCTTTCAAAATTCTGAAATTACTTTTTTCAATCAATAAATTTTGAAAATTGATATTTTGCTACCAGAAATTAACACATATGTACTAGGACGCAATATAGATGAGTAGACGTGTTGATTCTTAAAACTGATTTCGTTTTGTTCCTATGTAGCAAAGTATAGCCAACTAAACTTTTAAGGTGAGAAGGGGGAAGGAGGGCAAACAGAAGTTTTCAATTTTCTGATTACAACATTTTGAAAAATACTATAATTTCGGAAATCGAAGCCGAAATACTCCAAAAAAGTATTTCAGGAACTCGTAAAGAAAAAAGTAGATGACAAAAAATGACAAAATTTCAGCTTACAGAACGATGTTCTTTCGAAATTCGTAAATTTTTGTTCATTTTAGTTTCTTTGAATAAATTAAACATTGATCTCACTCTAACTGCTGAGAGACTTTCAAAAATCAACACTCGACTTTTTGCTCTTCTCTTGTATGCGAGAGAAAGAAATTCGGCATCAAAGTCTTGACGTCATCGCCCCACCACAATGCAAATATCAGTTCATGTACCAATTTGTGTACTTTTTCAAAAGGGGGAACGACGAAAAAATTAACATTGATTCTTATGGGAGTTCTATCGGTTTTTCAATTTTTCTCAGTTTTGATGTGTTGAATTTTTTATTTTTTGATAATTTTGACGAGTCAAGCTATCAAATTAGTCAAAATTGTAAAAACAAAAAGAATTACACACATCAGAAATGAAAAAAATTGGAAAAACTATAGACCTCCCATAAGAAGCAATGTTAATTTTTTCGCATTCCCCCTTTTGAAAAAGTACACAACTGATAATATGCAGTTGTAGTGGTAAATGTGACGTCAGACTTTCATGCCGAATAGGATATGAAAACTCGTATTTCAAAATTGGCAAAACAATTTGCTTTCTTCAAAAACCATTTTTCAATTATCTATCTTCAAAAAAATATTTACCTACTTTTTCATCATCCTTGAAGATTTTTTCAACTAGAGCTGATTTTTGCCAACAAAGAAGGCTACTTTCAATTTTCCACTACTTTCTGATTGAATTCAAACAAAATTCACCATTTCCCCCTTTTCATCAGAAATTATGAAATAAATTTAAGAAAAAATTGCAGGAGAAAGGCATTCTTCCCTCCCAGCTCGATTTCAAAGCATACAAGTGCAAAAAAAGAATTAATGGCTCACACGTTTCTCTTCACTTCAGTCAGAGTAAAGAAAAAGCGGGAAGTTTTGAGAAAATTCACGTTGATGGGTAAAACTATAATGATAGTTTACTAACTTTTTTCGTAATCGCAAAAAATAACCAATAGCGATTTTCAAATAAAATGTAACATTCGTTGAAAAAATAAGCCTGGTTACTTCAAAAGGAATTCTTTACGATGTTTTAAAGAGTTCCAGCGAAAAATGTTGCTCCAAAAAAGCATTCAAATTTCAAAATTTCATACCTAATATCCCCTATTTATTCGAATTTTCAAGTACATCAAAACGATTGTCTTCAAACAAGTTTTGAACCAATTTAAAACAAATTAGCAAAAGTTGTCTATATATCTACACAAAAAAAATATGGTTGGGTTTCTCTAGCCAGAATAAAATCTCTCATTCAATTTTCATAATATTCAACTCTGAGAGGGAAACAAATGTCTGCTATAAAAATGTGTTTTTGAAACGATATCTCCCACTATACAAACAGGCTCTAAAATTCTCCATAGTAACGTTAGCATTACTCCAAATCGGACGCAGATTCAAACAGTGATTTAAGAGCAGGGAAGTTAAATTCTTTAGTGACAAAATTTTTCTAAACTTTTCCAATAAAGAATCAAAATACGTAGAAAAAAATCGAAAAAACGAGATTTATACAATAAAAAAATCAAAAACAGTTTACAAACATTTTGAAATTTCAACCATTTGGGTGAAGAGGATTTCCCTCCTAGAAACCACGCCTGCTCCAAATCAATTACATTCGTGAATTTTTTCTAAAAATTGTTAAATTGCGACAACACAGGAAAAATCTAGTCTGTCTCACTTCCCTCACTCTTTCATGCATCTCGCTGTCAAAGCCACTACAATCGACAAAATTCATCATTCATCCCCACAAAGTGGACCGCCAACTAAAAAAAAATCCAACCAACTTTACTAATCGGGAAAAAATAATTGATCGTATACTAACGAATAACATTGTACTGTAGCACATAAGCCATTGTTTACCATCACTGACGCTCGAGTACACACAGACTACAATTTTAATTACCCATCAATTAACGTCCTCGTGTGTACAATTTGATAGATGATATCAATTTTATTAGCGAAATTAGCGATACGCAAAGATACCTCGGTAACAACGCTATTCGAACGATAAATCTTACATCGTTAAGGACAAACACTTCGACTAATACCTTAGTTAACCGTCATTTTTCCAGCGAGCGAGATAATCGAGTCTCGGATGATATAAATAGTTTTATTTTATCGCCGAAAATTCTTCGGATAGAATTAAAAAATTACGTCCGAGATAAAAATCCACCTTTGGCGTTACGTTGTGAAAATAAAACCAACACTTCCCCACCCTTATCCGTCGATCGATTCAAACCGATCGTATTTTTTTTCTATAACGACGATGCTCGAGAGAATACATAACTCTGTTGGAAATAAAATTCGCCAAGTCGGAGGAAAGTTCGCTCCGTATATCAATTTTCTGTATTATTTTTTTTCCTCTAGACGTCATACTGTTTCGAAACACGTTTGCGATTAGAATTATATTTCATCGATACGGAAAATAGCATGTACCTATACTTCATACGCTTCGATTATAATACTTCCTCGTTGCACGACGACGACGTTCAAGACCAACTGGTCATCTTGACTATCGGCATTCGTTGCGTTAGTCGTTACCTTACACTCGCAGTCATCTTGAGAATCAAAGGTGCTCGCCATAACGTCAATTAATCGTCGTCATTACAACGTACACGGGACAGCAGAAACGAAAGCTACAAAAGGTAAAAACCGCTAACTCCTGGCCGAGGCGAGGTTAGGATATGATGAGAAAAAATTCACTCTCTTGGTACGCGCCACGTTACGCAATCGTTTCAAAACTCACAATTTTAATCGAATAGAAAAATAAAACCACCTAGCTCGAGATAATTTAGACCAACTTACGACCGGTAATGACCTATAGTAAAAAGTATACTAAAAAATATTCTGCAATAAAGAATGCACGCTATTTTCATCGCAACAATTCAACTCAACTTCGCCAAGATTCTATGGTTTTTTTCACTCTTTCAACTCGTAAAAACCATGTTTCCTTCTCATGGCATCGTCGCCTCCACACAAGGTAACCGTATATATTTTCCATGCGACATTTAATCGTTTCGAGTACTCTCAAGTAATGTACAATCAAAAAATGAAACTTTTTTCTTCGCTTTTTCCAACGTTATTACGTAAATTATAACCTCGACTTTTAATTCCGAGTTGAGAGAGAGAGGTACCTCAACGCAGGTAATTTTTTCTTTATCGAAATACGGTTCTTCGTCTTATTACTCGGCATTTTCAACGAATACGAACGAAATTCGCATCATCATCTCGAAAATTATCACCTACGTTATCTTCATGCATCGATTGCCATTTTCGAACCAAGTTTCCTGTTTTTCGATCGGTTTTAGAACGACAGTTTCTTGGAATGTTGGAATAAGGGCCAATGTATTTCGAGACGAGCTGAGAATTGGTTTTTCGTTCCTCCTTAATACTCAAAGCAATAGATCAATTAGCTCAAACACAATTTTCAAAACTTGAAAATAAGCTTTATTCCAAAACGAAGATCATCCAGTACACAAAAAATGAACAGAAGTAAAGAATTTCAAATGTGGTACCACAAAATGATATGAACAGTTTATCCAGTCAACTGATGTTTTCCTGATTTTTCTTTCAAAAATTTTGAAACGGGATAAAGAATTGATGAGGGGATATTTTACGATTAATTTGGACAAAAATCCGGAAATCATTTCCAATTAGTACACCCCCCCCTCCCGAGGGTATGAAATTTCGCTCACCTAGCCAAAATAATTATGTTAAGAGTTGGAATATTTTACGCTAATAAAACTTCACGTCTACTCATTCTTTGTGTTATTTCACTAATTTGGCAATATGAAACAGTCTTGAAGAGGGGTCCTAGTTTATGCATGAGCACAGCCCATCACCACAAAAAATGAAATTTTGTTCCAAAAACATCATTTGTCACAATTGATACCGATCTGAGTGAAAAATTTCGAACACCCTTTTGAGTTCAAATATGACAATCTCAAGTTTTCTTGGGTAAACTTCTCTCTTCCTATTTGAATGACGGGGAGGAGGAGAGGAGGTGAAATTTTTAAAGAAATTCATGAAAATAGAATTATGTTTATTTTCCAATATATTTTCGATAGAATCAAAATTTCTGTTTAGATAGTAGATACAAGTCAAAACGGTATTTTAAATCAGTAATTTTTACCATTTCAAGAACGAAATCAGAGGAGCAAAAAATCCAAAATCTTCCCACTGTACAAAGTAAATTTTATTCCATTCTTCAAAACCCAAACAAAAATATATCAATACGTAGCATTATTTTAGAAAATTTTCTGATTCAATCCTTTCGCTATTTTCAAGAGTACCTACTCTCTGCCCTAAGACTCGTCCAGCTCTGTTCTCGAGGAATCCAACAATGTATGTACTAAAAAAAAATTCAAGATTTGAGCACAGGGGCCAACTTTTACCAACTGGAGGGAAAAGTTATGAAATTTCCCCATTTAAATTTAATTTTTTCTGCTTTTTTCGACCCAGAAGAATTTTTCTGCCTTCCACCTCCAGTCCGGTCCGGTTCTGTTCTGTTCTGTTCTGTTTCAAAAATCAAAAATCTGAAAATGGGACTCTTTCAACATTTCACCTCCGAATACCCATTGGCACTTCTGACTTGATAAACCACACTCGGACAAGGCAGAATTCACTTCGAATACCTTGTATCTTTACAGCTCATCATGGCACCGGTTACCTGCACATTCGACAACTAAACCCTATCCACCTGCCATAATCCCTCCCACGGTCATACATTTAGAAATGAACACGTCTTTCAAATTCGAAAACAATCCACCTGCCAGATTAAAATGGGGGGGGGGAAAGTAAAAACACAACCAAACATAATTTTCTATCAATAAAGGCAACGCAATCGCGCATATTTTGGACCAGACAGCAAAAGTCATTGATCATTTATAAAAACTTCGCCATTTCCACGAATTTCACCGCAAATACAGAAAAATTCGACTTTTACAAAGTCACCAATTCCTTTACTTCTTTTTTTCGCCATTTATCGTTGCTGGACTGCTGGTGGAGTTCAAGTTCAACATAAAAATTTATATATAGAGACAGCGGCGTAATGTATACACTTAACCGAAGCCGCATAATTTTAGAAGAAACAAACCGGTTAATGGTGCTGTTTATTCGTCAATTAAGATCGTATGCGATTACCACACGAGGTTGTGCGTATGTGTGTGTCTGTGTTTCTCTCCTCTCTCATCCTTCTCTTTATTTCGTTACTTCTCACCATTCTCGAACTCTTCGTTGGCATATGGTCCTGGCTCGTTACAAAATCATTCCAATAATTAAACGCATTAAACATTTCGTCGATTACCCAAGAAAAAGAAAGGACTTGGATGGAAGACTTTTTTCAAGATTCGATCTTCCGAAATTGACTCCAGTTTAGGAGAAAAATCGATTCTAATTTAGAAATTCATGATTCACAACGCTACAGATCAAAGAAAAAATGAAAAAATTCAAGCTCTCCTGCCTCAGAAACGGGGTAAAACATCTAACGCAGAACTAGGAACCAAGAACCAATCGCCGTATCCTATTGGCCATATCGAGTATACTAAAACCGTTCACGAACACTAGTCGTTTACAACGCTATGGCTACCCAGGCATGGAATTTGTACCGACGTTCAATTCTCTTATCGAAACCACAACGAACGAGAATACTGAGAAGCACTGATCGAAAGACAAAACCCGCACCTTGATCTTTAGTTCCAGTCGAGTACGATTATGTCCTTGTACTCGTCACGCTCCCGTATATATACGTACGAAGACTTCTATTTTTCCCCCATTACAATGCTAAAAATATTGCTCCTTCATTTTGGAGAATGTGTAATAAGTATCCAATCACGATTTCAATGCTATGCCACCCAGCCACTGTTACTGTTACACCATCGAATACTTCACAATCGTTTGAAAAATTTTCCAAAAAAGTACCAAGAACACGGCCTCTCAAACTCACATCGACTTCCTTCATCTTATCCCAGCCTCCTCTGTTCTTTTCCTCTCATCCAATCCAATAATTCGACGGTTAAAGGCGATAATGAAACGTAGTTGTACACACTTTCGAATACAAGTCGATTTCTTATCATTTTCTCACGCGTTAAACGAATATAACATTCGGTACCTACATTAAAGTGTCGAATAATTATCAAATTTTCACCGCGTATCTCACGTACAAACTGCGTAATAGTTCATGGACTTATACTTTACTCGTACGACAGGTCGAAACTGATAAGAAATAGAAAATGGCATCGATCGAGCTCGAAATGGGTAAATCTAATCAACGATGGTGACGTCGTTTCGGCCTTTGATGAATGGATCGAAATACGCAAAATGCTAAAGAAAAACTGAATCTCTCCAAGAGTCCTATACAAGGAATCTACTATAATGGGCTCGTTTTTTTTTTTTTGGAAAATTAGAGGCGAGGATAATCTTAAACGAACGAGGTAAAAATTCTAGATCTCTCACTTGAACCCCCATAACCCTGATGGTAATGATAAAAAATTATGAAACATTTTTTTTGAGATGTTTTTGTTGATAGTTGTTTTATTATTATTGAAAAGTGAGAAAAAAATTCCTGAATTGTCCCCAAATTTTTTGGGCTCTTCGTCTATGTAATTTTATCATATGGTTAAAAACGTGATTTCAAGAGCTTTTTTAAAAAAAAATGAATAAAAATGATTAGGAACAGTTTGATCGGTATTAGATGTAATATACATATATATTTTCATGTAGATTTGTATAAGACCATCTGACCTGTTTTTCGGTTTCAAGGTATCAAGTGTTTTTGTCATCTCGTTGACTTCTAAAAAAAGTTATAATTTTTGACGCGTTTTCAACTTTTTCAACTGCTTGCCTTTCAATTTTTATTATTTAATTTTTTGGAGATGAATTCATCTTGAAAGTGTTGAAATCAACTGTCGTAAAATAGCGTCAAATCACTAGATCGTGTCTTTTAATAACGTCATTGCAACTTAAAAGAAACTTAAGAATCTTTGAAAAACGAGTTGAGGGTGGTCTAATATGCTTCTAGAGTGAAAATATCACATTAAATACCAATCGAACCATTTCAAAACATTTCTTTGGACATTTTCAATATATCCAAAAATGCTGTTTTTCGCCATTTAAAAAATCATATTGACAATCTCAAAAAAATTGGTAATGATTGAGTAAATTTTTTTAGTCTTAAACAGTAATAAGACATCCATCCATCAACAAAAGAGCAAAAATCGAATTTTTTCAATTTTTGAACAACCATTTGAAATTTTGAACCTCACCAAGATGATGGAGAATCAAGCAAGACACCTAAAATTATTACCCACGTTTTTCTGGAGTCATCTCATTAAATTTTGTTTTCAATCGTTGCCCCCAATTTACCAAAAAAAAAAAAAAAAAAAAAAAAAAAAAGGTTCATTCTGGTATCTACTGGATTAGCCTTCCAAATTTCCATGCCTTTTCAAAATGTCTACTACCTACATCTGAAAAAATGAAAATTCCTCCCATTTTCTCGATTTATCTTGCCATTTTCATATCATTTTCCTTGTTTCACATTTCTTCAAAAAAGGACCTTCCTTTTTATCCCATGATTGAGAAATTCAAAGAAGAGCAAAACGTTGAAAATTTTTGCTTTTCATGGTGAAATTTTTATAAAAAATTTATACTTTTATTAGTTTTCTTGCTGCGAAAGTAAAATCCTTGTTAATTTCTAGTTTTCCTTGTTTCTCTTACAAGTAGACCGTTTGCCTTTTAGTACATGACTTTTTTTTCGCAAAATGAACGAAGTGTTAAATTTTTTTTGAATTTTCCGAAAAATTTGGCTACGATTTTTTTTTCAAATTTCACAATATTCAAGACTGTTTTTCAAATTTTATTACTGTTTTGTGATTTTCAAGACTATTATAACCAGCAGACACTATTCCACTGATTTTTTCTAAATAAAAATTCTCACATTTCAATCGACGAACAAAAAACTGCAATTTCATCCCCTCCTTTTACCGAAGTTTAAAAAACCCTAATAATTTAGCGTCACTAAACAGCATCGAAAATATAACTTTCGACTCTCCAACGCGTACTTTGTTTGTTTCCGAAAAACACCCGACGCTGCCGAGCAAAGTAATATCTTTATTTTAATGAAATTCCCGATCTTGGTGTATTCGCGGCGTCGTCTTCATCGTTGTATGTATTTGCATGGAAAGTGCAAACAACGCAATAATAACCTAGACGCACAAGCCGTGAACAAGCTTTTGCTTAAATTAATTTCCGCGTACGCGAAATATTTAATTAAATTTTTTCACATTTCGTACCGCATGTACAAGTAGATACACATTAGGCGTTTTTTTTTCTATTCATTCATCGTAATCGTAACCAAACAGCCACCGTATTATTGCATCATTGTATAAATATTCGACCGATCTTCGTCTCGCCGTTCTATTTCCTCGTTTACAACAAAACCCAAAAATAAACGAGGTTCGGTTCTTTCATAATTCTCTCTTATCGCGTAAAACTTATTCTGAAACGGGTCCAATCATTTATACATCAAGTCGACAAAAAAAGAATACGTGTCCTAACATCCAGGTCCCATTATTTGTTCATTTACGCCGCTCGTTTCCTTCTCCTGACACCATCGAGGAAACCGTGTGAATGAATATTCTAAGGTTTTGTCATTTTAAAAAGTTCAACTGTAGGCAAATTACTTCGCATTGAGTAATTTAATCATTGTTTGGTATCGAGTTCGACGAATCCGAAGGAAAATTCTTTGTAATTTTTACCAACAAAATCGCCTCGCGTTTCTAACCCAAAATTTCTACTATATCGATTATATTTCGAGCTACGTCGGTTCTCGTTCCCAGTTTACAACAAATAAGGCAGACTGAATAAAAAAAAAAACTGTACATCGAACTTTGAATTTAGATTAATTAATTTGCTATATACGATAACAACGCGTCGATACTAAAACATCCGCTACGCATGTACAAGTAGATACACATTAGGCGTTTTTTTTTCTATTCATTCATCGTAATCGTAACCAAACAGCCACCGTATTATTGCATCATTGTATAAATATTCGACCGATCTTCGTCTCGCCGTTCTATTTCCTCGTTTACAACAAAACCCAAAAATAAACGAGGTTCGGTTCTTTCATAATTCTCTCTTATCGCGTAAAACTTATTCTGAAACGGGTCCAATCATTTATACATCAAGTCGACAAAAAAAGAATACGTGTCCTAACATCCAGGTCCCATTATTTGTTCATTTACGCCGCTCGTTTCCTTCTCCTGACACCATCGAGGAAACCGTGTGAATGAATATTCTAAGGTTTTGTCATTTTAAAAAGTTCAACTGTAGGCAAATTACTTCGCATTGAGTAATTTAATCATTGTTTGGTATCGAGTTCGACGAATCCGAAGGAAAATTCTTTGTAATTTTTACCAACAAAATCGCCTCGCGTTTCTAACCCAAAATTTCTACTATATCGATTATATTTCGAGCTACGTCGGTTCTCGTTCCCAGTTTACAACAAATAAGGCAGACTGAATAAAAAAAAAAACTGTACATCGAACTTTGAATTTAGATTAATTAATTTGCTATATACGATAACAACGCGTCGATACTAAAACATCCGCATCAATAATCACCTCGTACTAACGCATGGGAAAAAATGACTACTTAAACGTAAGTTGATTATAACTTGGACAAAAATATTGGAAAATAGTCGAAAAACACACAACGCTCGTGAGAATGAATTCATACTACCGCTTCTCCGACGAAACAAGACAACAGGTGTTGAGTACAGAGAATCTAAAACAAAAGAGGAATCTCGCATCATATTAGGGGTTCCCAAACCGATACGAACAAAGACCGATGATGAAACGAACGCGACTGAAGAATACGTTTGCACGATCGAGCTGTAGGGAATGGATTATCGAAATTTCATCGATGAATTCGGACATTGGTGTAATTTCAAATTCACCGGAGTAAAATGATCGAAGACATTCTCACGTCGACCGTTGTCATTGGCTACATACAGATGGGCAATAGACGGATGAAACCAGAGTTTGGACGCGAGATCATCTTCGAGCTAGCGTACTGGACGCTCCGAGACGAGCATCGGTACCGTACATAAGGATACAGAAGGGTTTTAAAAATCTACGTACCAACAGTGAATTAACGGCGTTCGCATTTTGCAGATGATTTTGTAGATTCGCGTTATTCTGGAGACCGGCGGCCGCCACCGAAGCCGGATACGACCACCATTGAGCGGCTGCGGCAGCCGCCTGTGCGGCCTGATTAGCGGCCAAAGCGGCGTCGCCGGGTCTACCTTGACCACCGCCGCCGCCGCCGCCGCCGCCTCCTCCTCCACCACCTCCGCCGCCGCCGTAATCATACCTCATACCGCCGCCACCAGCGTTTATGGTGTTTGGTGACGAGTTTATGGTATTCGTCGACGATGTTGAGATATTTTGAAAATTATTATTGGCCATTTTGTACGTTAAGAATTGCTGGGCGGCAACGGCGGCCGCCGAACTGCGAACGGCCGCTTCATGTTGTTGTTGTACGGCGGCGGCCAATTGCTGCTGTTGCTGATGCGTCAACAATTGCTGATGCTGTGATTGTTGATCGACGGCCGATGGCCACCAAACTGAAGACGCGGCTGCTGCCGCCGCTGCGACTGAAGAATTATCGTCCCGCGGCCCCCAAGCACCGCGTTGGTGCTCGGACATAATATCGTGCTTGCGAACGCGGCTCTCGCCGGGTTTCTTCTATATTCACTATTCTGTTATTACGGAATATGTGTGCGGAGTGGTAAAAAACCAACCGGGCTGGCGATGCAATATTCTTCCTATATAAACTGTGTGCTGCGCGGCAAAACGAACCACGGGCCCGCGATCGAGAAGGCCACCGCGGCAAAGGGAAGTTGCGCTGCTAAACCACGCACCGTCTAGAAGCGCCGCGAAAAACAAGATTCAAGGGGTGTTTTTTCTATCCCCAAAAATGGGCGGAGGGATTCGGAATATATAGATTTACAATGTACGCACACATATACCAAAATACGAACACCACCGGCGTATTATAAGCTACGAAAACGCGAACAAAATAATACGAACGCACGAACACAAGCACACCACAGCGTTGCCACGGTATCTGCCGGCGACTCCCTCTTTATCTACGCTTCTCTTTCTGTTGTAACGAAGCGGATCTCCGCGCTCGGCGACATTTAAAAACAACCAACGAAGAAAGAAAACGAACACGCTGGATGAAGACTACGGCGAATATCAGCGACCACTGAACTGGAGGAGGTAGAGGAGATGCGATTCGTGTGGAAATGGTGGAACAGACGAAGCCAACACACAGCGACCAAAATGAGTTCCTCGCGCACCAGAAGAACTGAACATGTGCTACTCGATGGTACACCCTTCGGTAGCGCTATCAAAACCGAATCTTTTTCTTCTCTTTTTTTCTCGATTCTCGTTTCTGTTCTTATGTACTTTTTTCGTGTTTATCTCGTTAAAAAACGCACAATAAATAAACTTTTACCGTAATTTTCGTTCGTCAAATTACTACTATCTTGCTTGGTTTCAGGTATCACCGTCGATAGCGATTTTCCAACAGATTTTTCTCACCTTTCGTATATCAACATCACGGTACAACCACCAACGAAACCGAAATACACGATAACGTATCGAGTGTAAACAATATTCAATCCGGTATGAAGACTCTTCGAAACGCAAAAACCATTCAGAACAATACTACTCGAATAATACCAATACGCACATCGGCACGAGGAATAACTTTTAAAAAAAACAAAACTAGCGAAAAAATATACGAAATTCGATCGTTAACCAGTACAAAGAACTCGTTTAGAAAAAACTATTAAGCGAAGACGTTTCATCCCGCCATTATAATAACAATAAACCGATAATAATATATGGCGCGCACATAAAAACGCAAGCAGGAAAACAAAGAAAAGAATAGCCCGAACAACACAACGCACACACACCTGTACCTAGTAATGCAACTCTCTCACACACAACGGCTTAGAGAAGAGAACGATCGCAGCGCTTCGATCGCCGCAATCGACAACTACAACAACGTCCGAACGAAACGAGAGAGTAACGAAGATAGAAAAACACCGAACCGAAGCCGAAGCAAACCTGAGAACAGCGCACGCTGGAAAAGAAAAAGAGACGCGAATAACTAAACTGCCTACAATAACGAAAATTACCACGTCACCCTCACTCCTATCCTTCTTCTTCGCCTTCTTTACTATTCCAAAACCGATTTTTCCTTCTCGTACACCCGACTTTTATCAGCCGGTTTTCGTTCTACCGAATTCGTTAGCGTTCCTATTTCGTATTCGTTTTCTCAGTTTCACACACTGACACTGACACAGACATATTCCGCGCGACGAAAAATAATGCACGAGTAGGATTTTTCTTGCGAAAATGCGATTTTATAATGAAAAAATATTAGCAATTCGATGCTCGAATAAGCCGGTTTGCTAAATAAATTAAGGGAAATGCTACACGCGTTATTTTCATCGAGAATCGTAATAAAATAATCCGACGTTACCTACACAGGCTTCCTATTTCATCGAGTCGATCGTGGTTGATCGAATCGTCTACCTGCATAAAATTATATGTACGTAACGTAACGTAACGTACCGAAACATGGCTTACGTTCAACGATGATCATTACAATAATGTGCACGCAACGTAGGTAATATCTCTGCCAAAGCCAAAGTTGTACATTTGGAACGAGTTTATCTCTGTTCACTTGTTCAGTTGAAGCTTAGCAATGGCGACGAAATAAATTAAAATTCAATCAACTAAAAAACTCCATCTTCATGTAAGAGCTTAGGTGAAAAATTCTCTAAAGCAGGATTACAAAAAAAATTTAACAGGCGTTGAAAAAACGCAGGCCTATTCGAAACAAATAAATAAATTTCAGCCTTCGAGAAAAATTCGTGCAGAACAAATTACATTAAAACAATGGCGTCCTAACAAACGCTTTTCCTCGCCCTACGACCGTTCTAACTGCTGCTTAAAAACCACCCCTTTTACTGCTCTTCATAACCCTTTTATCTTCGATAAAATCGGGGTGTTTCACTTACAAAACTCGAGTACGACTTGTATCGAAACTTTTTTTCTCCATCTTAATTTTATATTTAATTTTTTACAACGACTTTAATCAGGGATTGTTTTGCGTATTTTCACAAGTTTACTTTTAAGGGGAATAAATGAGTAGGTATTCCATAAACACGCTGCTTTCTATCACGTACTCATCAGAAAAATTACAGCATTTTCTTGAAAGATTATGACTTGACGTAGATTAATCCTGAGAAATATTTTCATATCACTTTCCACTACTAAAATTTATACCAATTTTCTAATTGAATTATTAATTTCTTTTCATCAAAATAAAGTGTAGGTAACCTACTGAATAAATTTTTAAAATAAGTAACGCAGAGTCTAAAAAAAGGTGAATGAACATACAACTTTTTGCACTGCTGGGATTTCATTCTTTTTAAATCATGTACATGAATATGTCAGTAGAGAAAATCTACTCAAGTAAATATGTATGTACATGAAAAAATATGAAACTGTCACATCAGCTTTAAAAATTTGGCATCAAGCCTACGAAATAAGCACTTTCAACCATACATATGAAAAATCAAGTAAACAATTTTTTTTCAAAATCCTACAGTTTTTCATTTCACTTTGCGACCAGAAAATCTTTCGTTTCAAATTTGAACGCTGCAAAATTGCAGATTTACTTTACAATGTTGAAAGTATTCTCTTTTTATATTTTGAATTGAAAACTCGAATACAGACAATTACTAAAAGAAAATGAATCAAATAATTAATGAAGCTATTAAAACATTTTCCAGGTGCCATTTTAAATATACTAAATTGTTTCGAAGACACAACGAGCAACCTTATGAACGAAACCATGATTTGAGTTATATAATCGAAGAATTTCTCATCACCATCGTAGCAAAATTATGTTCAAGGAATACAATCATGTAGGTACTTATAATACATAGGTATGTGGTGTGACGTACAAACAGAATTTAAATATACGAACGACTAAATTGATGGAAAACTTCAAAATGATTATTAAAAAATCAATTGCATTTGCTTTGCAAAAATGACCTTAGGCTTACAGCAACGAGTATACATTTAAACCGATTCTAGTGCTGGACGTCAAGAAGATATACATTAAAAGATGAACATTGGTCAATACTGCTTTAAAATTTATGAAATTATTCTGCATGCGCGTTGTTATTAAAATTCAACTTATACTAAAACCATAAAGTAAGTATTAAATTTAATTTTTTGCTAAATAAAATTAATTTTGCCATTTCATATGCACTATGATTTGACACCTTCTGTGCATGCTTTTGAACATTCAACGATGTTTTATAAAATCATTGGAAAGAAACACGTGGACCAAAAGCATCAACTCGATTAACAGATACGATGATAAAAACACACAGTATTGCCAATTTCAATCATAAAATTAACAAAAATCGAAATCTTGGTATAAAATTTCAGAAATAAAACAATGTACGCACACAAAATGATGGAAAACATAGACCTCAAGATGAATATCATTTTCTAATAATAATCATCATCTGCGGCAGTTTATATTGCACTGACTTTATAACACATTATCAAACACAGATAACGTGCAGATCAACTTCAGTGCACTCAAAAATCGAAAGTTACGCTAGCATAAGGAATAATTTGCACATTTCATAATACAATACATGAACAGAACAAAATGATAAATCGATAAAATCAATAAAATGAATGAAAAATAAACTCACCAATAAAGATTGGGTTTCCTGCTTGATAATCAATAATTCGTTTAGTGACGCCGGAATGTGCCTATATGGACAGAAAAATAAATTAGTAAAAAATGCCAATGCTGAGTAATATTGTTAACGTTATCAATCGATAATATAAAACTATACATCTATATCTAAAAAATTAAAGTTTTCCGAAATGACAATTGATATTATATGATTTACCTAGTAATACCAATTCAACAAAATTTCAAGTTATCTGCACGTTTTCCAAACAAACTCTTTCTAAATTTACGATTACGATAACGAAAATTAATTTACCCGCAATAAAATAAAAATTTTTTAGAACAAATGAAAAAAATCAAAATTATATGAAAAATTCATATAAAATAATAATGAGCTAGATCGGCACCCTCGCGGCAAGTTACGTCATGTTCCGTTACTACAAAAATAGGCGGGATTTTCGATAACGTATTTACAAATGGTCGTTATAAAGTGAAATTTATTACCTCGTAATAGCGGTTCAACAAAGAAATACAACTCACACAGCGCGAATACTTTAAAAATTACACTGATTTCAAGATGACAAAATCAATTTTGATAATTTTTCTGTTTAACAAATAATTTCGAGAAGGATACGACAAATAACACCGGAAAATAACAAAGCGGCTAACTATCTTCACAATAATAATTATAATCGTAGGCAGCCATTTCGTGTTTTTGTTGTATAAACAACGTAAATAACCTTCAAAAGTTTTTTACAAAGTAAACCAAACTATTTAAAAT
Organism: Pseudococcus viburni; assembly: GCA_033439095.1. NCBI lineage: Eukaryota > Metazoa > Arthropoda > Insecta > Hemiptera > Pseudococcidae > Pseudococcus > Pseudococcus viburni. The sequence goes on from JAVBJF010000592.1 coordinate 68,383, forward strand.
AAATAAATTATAATACCAGAATAAAACTATGACTTAGGAAAAATATATCAACATATGTAATTACATATGAATATACTTACCTTATAACACACAATATAGCTAACACTTATATGCTTTACTACGTTATTTCTATGTACAGATGTTATAACGTTTACCCACGCTAGTATACTGTAGAAACACTATTGTAAAAACGTAGCCTCGTTATTGGTGGAATTCGGATTGACCGCAAATTCTTAGCCAATCACAGCACATTATTCAAATGACATCACAAAATCAGATAAGACCGTTATGCAACGCGGGAAAATGATTACTAGAAAACACTTTGCGGATTTTATTAGAAAAATAAAAAAATTATTAATTTTGAAAATTGTCAAAAGATTGAATATAAAGAACTTAAACTCTTTCCAAGCGTAATTTTTTCTGTTCAAAAATTTGTTGACGAACCGATTTTGTCGATTGTAAATATTGACAATCATCAGGGTTGCCATTGGCGAGATGTTATCACTTTTTCGTTGCCGCGTGGTTTTGTGTTTTTGAAAATTCGGATGAATGCGGTTGGACGAAGCAGTGAAAAATCGAAAATTGCGACCTAAGAATACATTAACTGAGAAAATTTCACTTTAATTCATATAAACATTCGTTGTCCGACCAGGATCTCGTGTTTTTTTATCATTCTAACGCAAAGTTTGAATGAAAATCAAAGATTGATGCGTGTTTGCCTATAACGTGCTCGCGCTCGCTACCTACCTATGTGTTTCAATTTTAATTCTGTTGAAAGGAATTTCACTCCGAACAAACTATTCACACTGATTTTGGTGATAACATTTTTTTTGTTTATAGATTCTTGAATCTCCTCTCTTCTCTCTTTCCGCGATTCCGCTCATCGTACTCCTTGAAAAATGAAATTATGGACGGTGCGAACCGCGAGCGAAATATTTCTTCGCAATTTTCAGAAAGTTTACGTTTTGAGATTATGAAGTAAGTGGAATATTACGTACGTTTATCGGTGCTTTCTTCAGCCATGTACATTATACACCCGTTGAGAAATTACTTTTGCACGAATAACGTAAAGTTGAAAGGTTGTTTGCTATAATTAAAATCTTTTTTTTTCACAATTTAATCGATTTCCTGTTATCACTCCCGCGTTTCTATTCGAAAATAATTATGTTCTGTTGTTGGATACGTTCATATCTTAGCTTCTTGGTACTCTGTTTGTTTATTCGTAATATGGTTTCGAAATGATTCTTCGCTGTTCCTTGTGAAACATAGATAGATTCTCCCCGTAAACTCTCATTTAGATATTTTCGTTTTTAGAGATTAACAAGTACTTATCGATATTATGAACGGATTTAGTGCTGGAGAAGAGGATTCCAGAGGACCATCGGACCAAGTTTGTTGTCTCGTTGATGACGGATTTCGCTGTCATCGTCCCGCCGGAAATGCTTCGTACAGTAAACGTATTCAGAAAACAGTGACGCAAAGGCGGTTGAAATTACACCTAGATTTGGTGGTAAGAATAATGTTTATTTGATTTCAAGTGATATTATATGACTGTGTCGATCGTTGAGAGAATACATTTTGTCTGATAGCGTCGCCTAATTTATTCCTGGTGGCCTACTTAAATATCTCCCAGCATTTTTTTGTTTTGTAAGTCGTTCTTTCACGAAACCTAATTCGGCATTGATTTTTTACATTGTAGGCTCGCCATGTATACATTTGTGATTACCACAAAGGAGTCATTCAGTCAGCTCGTTCCAAGAGGAAGCGAAAAGATTCCGAAGATGATTCCAATGAAACCGATACCGACGTTCCTGAAGTTGATTTTTACCAATTGCAAGTAAATACTTTAAGAAGATATAAAAAGTATTACAAAGTGGCTACTCGTCCAGGTTTAAATAAAGCTCAGCTCGCAGATGTAAGTAAATACATAGATTATATTATTGCTGTTATCATATGTTTAATTTAAATTTATTGTGTTTTCAGACATTATTGAAGCATTTCAAAACCATACCGGTGAACGAAAAAGAAGCTCTATCATTCTTCATCTATACGGTAAAATCTAACAATAATAAAATGGATCATAAAAGTAATAGTGAAAATACGTAAAACGTTATAATTTTCAGCAATATTTATAATTGTTGAAATAGTATTAAATGGATTTTATTGTAAGTTTCAACACTACCGACGTAAAATCTTCTATAATTAATTTCCAGAACAATGTGATTTGTCATTACTCGTGAAAATGATGTACGTAAGGTTGACACGGATGATTTTTTTACTTTTTTTCATTGAAAAAAAATTGATTAAAAAACTTGCTTCATGTCTCCTGTTCGTGACATATTGGTCAAAGAATAAGATGAAAAACGATTTTTTTGTTATGCGAGTTATTTTATTGAAATAACGAAACGAAATAATATCGTTTGTATACTAAATAATAGACAGTAAAAAAGGGGGTGCCAAAATAGTATATTTCACAACAAGGGAGAAAAATTGTTTTTTCTTCGAGTTTTGAACGATATTTTTCTTTATTGTGGGAGAAAAACGCGAATTTAAGCACTCGAGCGATTCGCGAGAGGGAGTAAAATAGTGTTTTACATTTACTCCCTCTACAATGAAAAGTATCATTCGCAAAAAAATATTGCTTTTATGATTCTTAGTGAGTTTGCAATATTTACTGAAAATAAATGATGAAAATTGTTTGATATTCGACTTGTTGTCAGTTGTTGTCCTATTTTAACCAATTCCCCCAACTTGTATGATACATATTTTAGTTTTTGTGTTTCGCACCAGCTCTAATGAAGTGCAATATCAGAATTCAGAAATGAATCGATTAATTTATAAATTTTTGCTGTATTTCCACTTATCATTGATTTCTCGTTAGCAGATTTTTTTGCAATATCGTTTGGTTTTGACATAAAACGATTTTTTCCCACGTAATGTGTTTTACCAAGTATTAGGTACCTACCTGTACCTACCTATTGAAACTTCTCAAGTCAATTGAAGTAATTTTTGTGATTCTCGCATTCACATTATTAAATATTACCATTAGATTTTTTTTTCAATATTCTTAATATTCGCCATATTATTGGCAATGTGAATATCATTTGTTACATCTATTAATCCTATTTTATTCTATACTTACACTTGTTATCAGTATATAGTTCTTAGTAATGATTATATTGAAATTTTCCTAACGTACTCTATACAAAATGTACGTTTGGTATTTGTCACCCGAGTAATTCTTTTAAAAATTTCCCATTTTGACTTGAATTTTTTGTTATCTTGCTGTGTAATGTATGTCGATTGTTTGAATACTGTAATCAACGAAATTCTTCTGGAAAGGAAATCAAAAAATTTGAATCTCTTATTTTTTCAATTATGAAAATAACCGTGAACTTTTTCTTTTTATGCCAAAAGTTTTAATCGCGTCCTCGTGTTCAAAATACTTTGAAATGTACAAAAATTCAAATAATCAGATACTATCTGCCAAAAAGTGGTGTAAAAAGTTGATCAACAAGTATTAGTTTGTTGTAAATTGCTTTTTCAATATGCTTAGTACCTCTATTTTTGTTAGCGGTGAGAAAAAATTCAAATTGTTTCCTGGACTTGTTTTTTTTTCTCATTTCTTCAGAATAGGTATAAGCCTACTATGTTTTATGTGCGTTAAAAATTTTCTTCTTGAAAATTATTTTTTGTGATGATTTTTTTCATAATTTTTTTTACAAAATAAAACAGTTTTTTCGAATTTTGATCAAATAAAACAAAATAGAATTTACTTGTAATTTCCCATTTAAAATTTTTTCAGACGAATTTTCTGGTTCTTTTAGTAATTTTTATTGATCTCTATGCAAGCAAGATCTCCAGCAGAATTTTTTTTGAATCTCCAGATTGTATAAAATTTTAGAAGTTATAACTTTGAAGTACTATAATTAGTATAAACACGGTTTATATTTTTTGAATCGATTTCTTTGTTACTGGAATCCTTTGTAATTTTGATTTAAACAAAAATCATTATACGGAAAGTGTATGAAACAAAAATTATAATGAAATCATTCAAATGAAGGATGTTGAAGGATATAATCCATACTTTTTCGAAATGAATTTCATTCAATGAATGTATATGTTGCATATAAATATAGCTAATGAAAATATTGTAAATGTAATTTTGCAGGTACCTAGGTAACAGTTCGGAGTATTAATGTATTTTAAAAAGCAATGCTTTTAAGTTTTATTTTTGTTTGAGTATTTAATTTTATTTTGAGATGTTTTACATTATGATTCGAATTATTTATTAGGTATTTTTTGTAGCATAGTTTACAAAGTGAAAAACAAATATTATTGCATAATAGTAGAATTTATTTGAAAATTTGATTTGTAAATGTATTCGAGAATTGCTTTTTTATTCGTTTTTTCTTTGTTTGTAATAAATAAGAATTGTTTTATTAAGTTTTGATATTTATTTCAAGAATGAAATGTTGGCCTTTGATACTATCAAATTGGGAGTGAAATAAAAAATAAAGACAGTCGACTTGAGATTTAGATTTGCAAAAAACAATACGTTTTCTGAAAGTAGAGCTAAAAGTTCTCAAAAAGAATAATAGGCGAATCGGCCTAGTAAGCATTTTTTCAAAATTTTTCACAAAAATCAATTGTTATTGCAAAACATAGAAAATGTTGACCCGAAAATGACATTCCTGCCGAGACCTGGGGTGACTTGACCTTCAAAGGTGTGATGTTTACTCGTTGCACAATATTCGAACGGTGACATCCTCAATAACCTCTCAAAATTGTTTTTATTTCAATTTTTACCTAAACGAAAGAGAATCACCGAATGAAAAACTAATGTCAGATTCGTGTTCACCCCGGTAATATACTTCTTCACTTACTAAATATTTGAGTGCCTAAGCGACCATTTTGCTCAATCTAAAAAATTTTTGTTTCGTTTTTGGACTTTCTATGACTGATTGAAAAAAATAAAAAGTGAATTTACTTAAAATACTGTAAATCAAAAAAATCGTTGGTGAAAAATTTAATTTAGATCTTGGGTAAAATCTTCTTTTCAATTTCTGTCAAAATTGCTACAAAAAACGGCAGCGCAGCGTTAAAAACTTTTCAGAGGAACATTACATACCATCGCTCCAAAAAATAAAAACAAATTAGGTAGTTCGGTAATAGGTACAGAATACGTTCAAGCGCATGTGAATTTAGAAAAATTTTCAAGTTCACACTGAATTGCCATTTTCAAAAGGGTTCGAACTTTTTAAAAGCCTTTTCAATGTCAAACATATTTTTAAAAATTTATGAATGCTTCTAATTATGCAATATCCCTTACTATTCACCAAATTTCTCATCATGCAAATGAACAATAGATGAGATGGCGTAAAAAATAAATATTGTATTTTCTATTTTCAAGGTCATTTCACCCTGGACCGGCGTGGGATGTGATTTTCGAATGAAAATTATACTCTGCTGTTACAAAATATGTAGATTTTTCGTTTTGGTCTGTAAAATTTATTTTTGGCCACAATAGTTTTCTAAATCAATCTTCACTTATGACGTTATAAGCAATTCAATTTAAAATAGGTACTTACTGTACTGAAACATTTTAGTAGAGAGTGAGTAAGTAATCTAACGCAATCGAATTTTGAGTATTAATTTAAAATTAAAAGTAAAATACCAATGTTGAAGCAAGGGTGGCTGTGAGGTCGAATAGGAATAATGCCTGAGTACGAGTAAATTAGGCAACCCATGTTGCTGAACTCACTTGTTCTACTGCATTTTTTCATTTTTCTCAAATCGCCTGCGCCTGTAAAATAGTAAACTGCAATATATTCACCTTGTGACGTCACCTCTTCACTATCAGTAATTTCGTATTCGTCGTCACTTTCGAAAGCCAAGAATTGTAATCAAAAACGAGAAACAACTTTCAAAAGTTGATGACGAAAAATCAGTAAAGTCAAAAATGTGATGCGATATTGGATCTGGTTGTGTAAATGGAAATTTAAATACAAATATTCTCTATTCAAAAGTAAAATCATTGTAATGAAAATTTAATTCATTCCATTTTTACCTAGTTTTCGTCATTTTATGATAAATGCTTCTTACGGTACTGATACCGTCATCAATCAGGAGTTAAATTTTGTCCATACCTACTTAGAAGTAAGTAATATATTACATGTACTTTAATCAATTATTCAATATTTTTCTCATTTCAGTTTACGAAAGTAATGGCCATCTTGCAACGTATGATGCAATTCAGTCCTTATAAAATTTTCTCCAGTGATTAATTCAAACTCAATACCTAGTTCGGTTTCAAATATTACTACATTGTGCAATATCTCGAAACCGACAACATTGCGAAATCATTAATAATTTTTTATAATTCAATACATTGTTTCGGTATGTTCACAGGTAAATTTATGCACCCTTTTGCTTCGATTACATTGTGATAAAAGTTGATGAAACTGAAGAAATGGCTTCTAACGATAACTTTGACCCTAAAGACGACCCGAAGAAAACTAAACCTCCATCGGAGCAGGCCTCCAATACGAAAAAACCTCAAAAACCTAAACAGTCAGCTCCTAAAAGCAAAGATGTGCCGAAAAAGGGACCTGGTAAAAAAGCCATTGCGGCTATGCAAGAAACCCTTAAAAAGCTGAAAGATGATGAAGAAAAGGCTCGTCTAGAAGAGGAAGAAAAAATTCGTAAATTAGAAGAAGCCGAAGAAGCTAAGAAACTTCAAGCACAAAGGGAAAAGGAGAGAAAAGAGAAGAAGAAACAGCGTGAAAAAGAACGTACAAAAAAACTAAAAGCCGAAGGAAAATATCTAACACCGAAACAAAAATTGGAAAGAGATAGAGCTCGTACTTTGCTAGAATCGCTTCAACAAGGAGTTCAGATTCTAGATAAATCCGAGCCTATAAAAAATAAAAAGAATGAAGATGATGACAATAGTTCTGGCAGCGATTCTGATAGAAATGAAAATGACGAATCGCAAAAAGAAAATGATGTGATTCATACCCGTAAAGTAAGCGCTGGTCAGAAATTATACTTGGTTTCTCCTTTTTTTATGCAGTATTTTAATAAAATTTACTCGTTTGGTTTCAGCAAGTGCAACATCATGAAGATAAAGAAGAAGAATACGTATTGAGAGCTGCCATCGTTTGTGTACTCGGCCACGTCGACACCGGTAAAACTAAAATCCTCGATAAACTACGTCGAACCAATGTCCAAGATTCAGAAGCTGGCGGTATTACGCAGCAGATTGGAGCCACGAATGTACCTGTGAACGCGATCAAAGAGCAAGTTCGTATTGTCAAGGAGATGGTGAAAGTAGATCTAAAAGTTCCTGGTTTACTGATCATCGATACACCTGGGCACGAATCTTTTAGTAATCTAAGAAATCGAGGGTCTTCTCTCTGCGACATTGCTATTTTGGTTGTCGACATAATGCACGGCTTAGAACCACAAACCATCGAATCTATTTCAATACTGAAATCAAAAAAGACACCTTTTGTCGTAGCTTTGAATAAAATCGACCGATTGTATAACTGGAATACCCAAGTCCGTAAAGATGTTCGAGATATTCTTCAACTTCAAGAAAAAAACACCCTATTAGAATTCGAAAAACGAAGCAAAGAAGTAATACTACAGTTCGCCGAACAAGGACTGAACGCTGCGCTATTTTACGATAACCCAGATCCAAGAACTTACGTATCTCTGGTACCTACATCCGCGATTACCGGCGAAGGAATGGGTAATTTATTAGCGTTAATCGTGGAGTATTGCCAAAATATGTTATACAAAAGACTGTTATTTAACGAAGAGCTACAAGCGACTGTGTTAGAAGTCAAAGCTATACCCGGTCTAGGTACCACGATCGATGTGATATTAGTAAACGGATACCTTAGAGAAGGTGAAACTATGATTTTAGCCGGTACAGAGGGACCAATTGTAACACAGATTCGTTCCCTGCTGATGCCTCAACCTCTCAAAGAATTACGTGTAAAGAATGCTTATTTAGAATATAAGGAAATAAAAGCCGCTCAAGGAGTGAAAATCGCTGCGAAAGATTTAGACAAAGCAATCGCCGGAATTAATCTGAGAATCGCTTCGAAAGCCGAAGAAATAGAGGCGTGTAAGGAAGAAGTATCCAAAGAATTGCATTCTGCCCTCAGCAACATCAAAGTCCAAGATCGTGGCGTGTTCGTCCAAGCCAGTACGCTAGGATCTTTGGAAGCTTTAGTGGAGTTTTTAAAGACGTCCGATATTCCTTACTGCAGTATTCGTGTCGGACCTGTTGTGAAAAAGGATGTAATGAAAGCATCGGCGATGTTGGAACATGACACTCAATACGCTGTAATTCTAGCTTTTGACGTCAAGATCGAAAGAGACGCTCAAGACTTAGCCGATAACGTTGGTGTTAGAATATTCCAAGCTGATATTATCTATCATTTATTCGATAAATTTACCGCATATCGTGAAGAGCTCAAACAAAAGAAACGCGAAGAATTCAAAGATATCGCCGTATTCCCATGCAAGTTGAAAATAATACCGCAGTTCGTTTTCAATTCAAGAGATCCTATTGTCTGCGGTGTGATAGTTGAAGCTGGTATTGTTAAAGTGGGTACACCGATTTGTGTCCCAAGTAAGGAGTTTATTAATGTAGGAATTATTACTAGTATAGAAAGTAATCATAAATCTGTGGAAACTGCACGAAAAGGGCAAGAGGTATGCGTCAAGATAGAAAATGTACCCGGAGAAACGCCGAAGCTGTTTGGTAGACATTTTGATGAAACTGATCTACTCGTTAGTAAAATTAGTAGACAATCCATTGACGCGTGTAAAAACTATTTCAGAGATGATTTACTCAAATCAGATTGGCAACTGATGGTTGAACTGAAAAAAATATTCGAAATTTTATGAAATTTCGTTTTTCTCTCGATTATCTTTGTTATAAATATTATACCTTTTGCTGATGCGAAAATTTACTAATTCGTGTTCGTTTTTATGTTTAATTTATTAAGCATGTAATTTTTTTAAAGCCGATTAAAAATTCTATTCAAGTGAACACGTTCGACAGTTTTTTGAGCCTTTTTACCTCTTCAGTTTGGTGAAATAAAATATACGATTTATATGCGCAATAAAAAAGTTTGTACTTTATTCAATGATGAAATAACGCAATATTGATCACAAACGCATAAAATAAATTAAAACTATCAATTTTTTGAATAAAAATTAAAATGAAGAAATACTAAAACAACGAATACATCACAACATACAACAATCAATACTATTTTTAAAGCCAATGTTGAATTTCTTAGGTATTTACATCAAATTCTTTGAATTTTCTCAATAGATACGATATCAAGTGACTCATAAATGAAACAGAAAAGAATGGATTTAGCATTCGAATTTCGATACTCCAAATCACTTTGCTCTTTCATCACGTTGTTTATAGATAGGTACGTTTAAAACTCGAATAGGTCCGTGTTAAAAATCAATTATTAAAAGTATATAAAATTAACTTAAACAAGTACGAATTTTTCAGCGAAATTTTTTGGCTGAAATATCTACTTCAAAAATAAATAATAATAAACACGAAAACGTGTTCCGTTCAGCGTAAAAAACACAAAAATTTAATTACACGGGTATATTACATTACATATATCACCAGCTTCTTTCGCGCAGGGTCGTTGATTCTCAAGCTCCGAATAATGTTAGCTTTTATTTTTACCAAATTTTCGAAGGTCAGTCATTGGCAATAAATGTTCTTGTACGTCCAAAGATTTCGGTTCAATATTTGATACGTGTAAAAATCTGAAAAAAGTTTCACAGTGAATTAGGTATCGTGGAATGATGTTATTCAAGAGCAGAATACTAAGTTTGCTTACTTGCTAGTATTATATTTATTATAGACGGCCTGTTGCTGCAATGTTTTGGCATTCGCGTGAGTCGTATTTAAATGGATGATACACGATGCGAGTTCTACCTTTTGATATCCGGTTACTTTAGCATAATTTTCTGGCCATAGTTCAGAATATTCCACACAAAAACGCGATAACAATAATGCAGACGCAGCCAACATCGAATTTTGAAACGCAAGGTAGGGGTCTCCTTCCAGCAACATCAATTCACAAAGATACTGAAATTGTAATCAGATTAATAATGAACAAGATAATGAAAATGGATTCAATTAGATGAGAAAAATTACCGAAGTCAGATGTAAAACTCTTTCAGGAACTTCGCAAAGTACTGAGAAATGTTGAACGAAAGTTATAACTGTGGGTCCGGATATATCGAAGGCCAATACTTTCAAAATCAGATATTCCATTCGTAAAACTTGTTTTTGAGAATACGTATCGTCAGTGATGAACACAAATTCGCCTACATCCGGCGGATATATTTCTTCATATTTTCTGAAACATATGAATTCAATCGATGATTTCGATCGTATCGTTGATAAATCGATTCCGAAGTAGAACTTACGAGGCGACAAACATTGCAGCGGTGCCCAATAATTGCAATTTAGATCGTACTACTGACATTAAACTTAAAAATCTATCGATGAAGGAGACGGCTAAAAATAATGTCTGAGGTGTTAATTTGTATTCTTCGGCTACTTCTACTAGCCAATCGACCAGAATAGTTCGCATGGTGTAAGATACGTCTGGTTGTCGTCTCATATAATTCGGTTTAGGACGATAAAGTTTCTAAAACAGGCGAGTAAAATTAGAAATGATGAATTATGTAAATCACTTGGCATAGTAACACGTACCTCCATCGTTTTCAAATAGCTTAAAATTTCTTCGCTGTATAGATCACAATCATACAACTTCTTTAGCATACTTTTAGGCCTAGCGATCGGAGACAAGGTTTTATCGACGGACATGGGAGACTCGACATAGCTTTTGCCAGATAACGAGTCATCTTCGCTTGAAATAGAAGCATTGAAAACATCTTTAAGCGGCTGGCGCGATTGAAGTTCACTAGATATCAGTTTTGGAGGTAATTCTAAAACCTAAGAGTTGGATTAAATAGTAACACGAATTGTTTTCACATATTAACCATAAATTAACTTTTGCTTACCGAGCTCAAACAGTCTTTGAATTTTTTCGAAGGAGATTCTTTCTTACACTTCTCGTTACGCTTTTTATCGGCATTGCTGGCGGTTTCTTCTTTATCTTCGAAGATCTTGAATGAATTAGCATTCTTGTAGGTAGGTCCTCTAACGGGTATAGTTCTCTGAGTTACTTCCTGCGTAAAATCACCACGAGGTAAATACTACGAATCTGATACGCGGTAGGCGTACGTATTACTTACATTTTTCGATTTCGCAGGTGCTATTTTATTACTGTCCGCATTAATGACTCCCAGCACTGACCGCTTCATAACTTGATTTTCACTCTTACGATTTACATTCGAATGACTTCGTAGTTTTCGAAAATTATAAACATTGTTTTCTTGGTCATTATAAACTAAATCCATTCTACTTCAACGAAAGCTTTTGACGTTTACGAAAATAAATCTGAAATCAGAGATTATTTCCGATTAAACAAACTTTCTTGCAAGTTTCAGCCAAGCGTTTAGTAGACATTGTTAGCACAACAAAGATAACATTTAGACAGGTGAATATATGAAAACTTGAAAATACTCAGTGAAATTGAACTGTATAACTTACTTGAAGGAGCTTTCACTTCGACGCAATGAAAAGACCAAGGAAAATATTATGAAAGAAAGCTGAAACAACTATACTTTGTCTCTACATTACATTTCCGTGTTTAGTTTGGACCAGAACTTGAAAACAAACTACGAAATTTGAACTACGAAGTACAAAGTGAAGATGTGTAACCGTTAAAATTCTCGCGGTTTGTGATCATATGAAAAAATTCGTTTCATTTTTTTGTCCAATGAAAACGCAAGTCAAGTGTGGAAAACAACAGCGCTAGCAACGTTGCCAAATTTTAAATCATCTGTTTGTTTTGAATTTTTATTTTTTTATTTTTTTTTTAAATTTGCCTAAATTATTAATATTATTGCATATGTTTCACTTGTTCCAATGAATTAGTTATCTTTCTTTGAATCGTAACAATTTGTTTTTTCCATACAATCCTAAAAAAAACACGATTTTAGAATAAAAATGAAATTTTTGTTCTTGAAAAATGTTTGTAGGTACCTACCTACACAAATCGTTTATTATTTTTTGCGGCGTTGCAATGTTACTATTACATTGTTGACATAATTCTAAAAAAGTTTTTTTTGATAAGAGATAAGAGAAGTTTGGAAAATTTGAAACTGGAAAATGCCGAAAGTACAGTGTAAAATAATAATTATGTGTAAGTGAAATTCTCTCTAAAATTGAATAATAATGATCATTCGACTTTAAGAATGAAATAGAGTATTCGATAGTATTCATTTTCAAAGTTGATTGCTTCCTGACTGTCTACCATGGATCATTACAAGTAAGAAAATCGTTCATAATTTTTTTCCTGTAGAATTTGTAGGAAAAGTTTATTTCTAAACCTTTACTCGTGAAGTGAGTTAGATTGATTGAAAATTTACGTTCGTGTTTCAGATCTGTTCACCCATTGAAGTATTATCAGGATTATTTGGTAAATTGAGTGTTTCATCTCTGCAGAAAAACTCAAAAAGCACGCAAGAAATTATACGTATTTGTGTTATTTAGGCCCATAATGTACGTCCTGATGGCCGTGGTCTCAGCAAGTTTCGAAATGTTTCCATCAACATAAATTCCATAAACACAGCCGATGGGTCCGCAATTGTGCGTATTGGAAATTCATGCGCAATTTGTGGATTTAAAGCGGTAATTTTTCATTTCAGTTTTAATTTCAAATGTTCGAATTTGACATTAATAATAGCATTCATTTAGGAATTAGGTCCGCCAAAACCGGAACATCCCGAAGAAGGATTCTTATTGATAAATGTTGATCTACCAGCTCTTTGCTCGCCGCAGTTTCGACCCGGGCCACCTAGTGAAAAAGCTCAAGTATTAACAGCTTACATAAACGATGTTATTAGCAAATCTCGAGTTATAGATTTGAAATCTTTATGTATTTGCGTTGATAAACTAGTATGGACCTTATATTGTGATATTACTTGTACGAATTTCGACGGTGCTGTGATCGACGCGTGTTTTTCATCGTTTATTGCTGCGTTACAAAGTGGTAATTTACATTACATCTCATGTATATTATTATATATTTTCAATTTCAACAATTATTTGACTCGTGACGAATTTATTTTGTTTTAGTTACTTTGCCCGAAGTTAAATTCAACAGTGAAATTAATACTACCAGTGTCGATGAAAGCATTAAAACGCCTTTAAAAATTTTGCGTAAACCAATATCTACCTCATTCGCTGTTTTTGACGAAGATACAATATTAGCAGACCCGTGTGGAGAAGAAGAAGCTCTTAGTTTAGGACTCCTAACAATTGTTGTAGCTGGGGATGAATTATGTTCGGTACATAAACCAGGTATTATGACATAATTATTATATTGATTTGAAAAGAAATATTTAATACAGAATGATATATTTTGGGTAAATTTTTAGGTGGTGCTGTATTATCCGATGAACAAGTTCAAAAATGTATCTCTGATGCGAAAACGAGAGCTAATCTAATTAATGATTTGATAACTTCTGCGTTAAAGCAGTCGTGAATAAATTTTTATTCTGTTACAGTTAAGGCTCAGAAATTGCTGATGAATCAAAAATAAAATAAAACTATGTTTGCGTTTTTGTAATCAAAGAGTAATATTTTTGAACAGAACTGGATAAAATTTAGTTTTGATTCTCTAAAACAAAGAGTAAAATTAAATTAAAACAAAAAACGTTTCACTTATTCTTTTTAATTAATTATTTATTGAAGATACAAAGACAACACAATAATTTTATCACTCTACATTCATATTTTTTTTACAAACATACGTAACACTTGAATAGTTTTACTCGGTTCAATGACATTTCAATTTTTTACAAACTAAACTCCCTCAAAGACTGATGAGGAATATTTTTATAACATTGAAATAGGTAATAAAAATTACAAAGTAAACGAATTTTCGTGATTTAAAAAGCAAACAATTTCAAATCCAATCCTACACAATACACACCTACAAGAAAAAATTCATTTTAATTTATCGAGTACCACTTTTGAAAAATATGTAAATATTATTCTTGCGATTGAATCCCAAAATTAATTTTTCAAAAATACGTTGAATAAGTATTGTTCAAAATCTAAACATAGTGACCAGGACTGAATTAGAATTGAAAAATTTGCCAACTATGTTTCCATTTACATATTAAAAATTAATTGTAATACTTATTTGAAGAATTCTCTTTTGCCACCACATACTCAATAATTACTGATATAGGGATAAAAATTAGATAAAATTCTTGTTTCATTTACAAATTCAAACTTCTAACGTAAAAAATTTCAGTTATGCTACCATTCACAACGAAGTAAATTTCCGTTACCTACATCTTTAAAAATTAAATATGGGAGAAAAACAACTTAAAATTCTAATTTCGAACTGCAGGTCGTAATATTTTATTCCTCCATTTATCTAGAATATGCATAGGAATAAAATAATAAATCACAAGAAAATTATTTCGTATCAGTTTCAGACTCTATTATTACGAATATCACAATCAAAATTAAATACGTTTTCGAGGGAAAAATTATTTATGAAAAATACTGCGTTCTACATAGAGGTTACATGTATACATTATCACGGTAAATAATGATATTGGTAATCGTAATAAATAATTAAAATTCGTTGTAAGAACTTGAAATGAAAATTTAATTCTATTGGGGCTTGAAAAGTCACCATGAACGACCGTGCCAAGTTAACCTATTAATTAGTAACTCACAAAATAATGTGATGTTCTTAATTAAAATATTGGTGTACGTTGGGGTGGATTATTTTGCCATTTTTTGAAAGTTTTATGGGAGGGGGCAGGAAGTAACGTCTAGGTAGAGTTCAGAAAACTTGGCAAAACTTTCACCCCCTCCACTGACTAAACACTTACCCTCGCCCTACGGCTCTTAAAACTTCACTCCGCCAATATTTAAAAAAAAATCAAAAATGGCATTACTTAAAGTAAATGTTTTTGCTCAAAAATTTCATTGGAATTCATTTTTCAACTTTACTTCATTATTTAGGGTCACTTACTTGGAAAAAATCATTTTTTTACATTTCCTGTAAAAAATTGAAAATCATTTTCGAAATGGTCTGACTCTGATTAGGTAGGTACGAATATTTTCACCTAAAATAATCATCAGTGTCGATTTCCCACCATTTCCACAAACAATTAATTTTGAAAAAAAAAGTAATACATTTTTATCCTTTTTTGAAAAATAGCCAGAATGGAAGGGAGGAGATATGACGACAAATCGCGGTCGATGATTTTTTGAGTAAAACTATCCATACAACAGAGTCGAAATTTAAAAAAATACTCTTTTCAACTTTTTAGTGGGAATTTAAAAAAAAATATGAAAAATCGATACAAAATTTGTTCAATTTTTTAAAATGGAAATTGCCTCCTTTTCATTCAAACAAGTTTGTATAATTATGCTTTCGATGAGCTCGTTATCAATTCAAAATGGTTTGCGTAAATGTAATATCGTCTCTGTTTAATGCTCCATTTCATAACAAGGACTCGTGAGAAAATGAGAAATGCCACAGAAACTACAACGATACGATTTGATTACGGACATAATATGTATCGGGTTCAAATCAAAAATAACATAATACTTAACTGAAAAAACTTTTTACAAAACGAATTAATAAGTACAGAACAAACAAAAAGACAAAGAATAGAGAACCCAAAATTTCTCAAATGCACATTGTGTGATTAACTGATACATAAACGAAGCAGGAAAAATAAATAAAAATATGTTACAAGACAGTACAAAATATATTGAATCATCAAATAAACTTGTTTACTTGTAAAATATTCGCTTGTAGTGGTACCTAAAACGTTTGTATGGTTAATAAAATAAATTTTTTAATTCAATCATCAATTTTTCGTTACATTCTAAATTAGTAATTATGAAGAATTGCATCGCAGAACAATCGTTGAAATTTCAAAGTTGAAAACACAAAACCAATTGATCAATCTAATGAATGAAATATCAACAAAGGTAATGCATCATTATTTTAAAAATCCAGATTGCATTAAAACAATTTAATAAAAATAGTAGGTACCAAATAACTTCGCATTTCATTTTCATAACAAAATATTTGTAATACAATGGCAGTTTAAGGGCAGTATAGACAAACCATGAAATTTTTATGACGCTTATAAGCCAAATTACAACTCAAAAAATTTTTTCCCCCTGGTACCTAATGTGAAATGTTTTTTAATTCAGTAGCAGAACTAAAATACAGTTCAACAACGTACAATTTATTTTAGTTCATAAAAAACAATCAAATTACGAGTTAAAAATAACTCGAATTATCTAAATTATATAACATTTTTTTACAGTCGTCATTAAGTCTAAAGAAGGTATTTGTAGCATGGTTCAGAGTAATTTAATGGATCAAACCAATTGATTTTGTTCACCTTAGTACATTTTCACATTCGTATACAGTTTATTTTACAGGTACTTCATTTTTCATGATTTCAATCGAATACAAAAATATTTCGGAACTAATGCCATGTGTAGGTATAATTTTACAAGCAACAATTATAAATAAAACTGAGAAACATAATATCCCATTCATCAATTACCATTGGTACTATCACAAAATTTAAAATACAGTTCAGGTTATTATCCGAGAAAATATTACTAAACTAAGTAAAATGAAATCAATTCATCTTCGTATGTTTGTAAATTATAAAAAAAATTAATTTTTTTTACTCTTTTCGAAATTAAGTTGTAAATTGTATTTTTAAAAAGAGCTTAAAACGAAATCAAAACCATTGACAAAATCTCACGAAAATAAAAAAAAATGCAATACGGTACCTTATTCGAAGCACCGATATAAATAATACAAGCATTTGGAAATCGAACTTGAAATTTCAAACAGGAAGAAAACTTACATATTGAAGAGAAGAAAATACGCACGATAACACGATATTGGTAAGTACTTTAACAATAATGACTAATGATGATGCATGATGCTTTCTTAAAAAAATAACACATATATCTGTAACACATGTAAAAATATCGGCATTATAAAAAGAAAGGAAATATTTACTTCAATTCGCGTACTTATTGGCGCGAATACTCTATCGTAGGATACGATTTCTATCCGGCGTTCTAGGGTAAAATATAAACTAAACATCACACGTACGTCTACGTATACACATACACCGTCTTACATAATTATTATTACGCTGTACAAAATCAAGAAAAAACAGAACTTACATCACAGAAATATAATAAGATTCAACTACTTTCGCTCCTTGAGACTTGACCGTCGTTAAAATCAAATTTATTAACTACCATCAGTCGCGACGGAAGACCTGCGCCTTTTTTGCGCAACTTTCAAGCCTCCAGCTGCCGTTAATCCTTGATGCAATTGTAACTGGGCAGCTTGTTTTTGGAGAGCGAGTTGTAATTGTTGTTGGGCAGTAACGCTGAGAACTTGACCTTGGCCACCGGGTTGTTGTTGAACAACTATAAAATACAACGAGTGATTTATTATCAACCTTTTTAAAATTACGTTTGAAGATTTTCCACGGTATTTACCAGCATTTGGTGGCACAGTTAGTCTGACGCGATTGGTATTCAACAGACTGCGAGCAGTAACTTGTTTTTGAACCGGGGCACCTAATTTATTACGTTGCACCGAGCCGATCAGCTGGAGTTGTTGGACAGTACCGGCTTGGACCTATAAATTAAACGAATATTTTCAATATCATGGTACTTCGATAGAAATTTACGGTTAGTCTTGAAAAGAATCGATAATCTTACATTTGTAACCGTAGCAGCATTGGTTACTGGTCGAAGAGTCGACGTTTTTATACCACTACCTACAATAAAAAATAAAAATTTAGACACATCGTACATAGATACGAGATCAAAGTGATTTCTACGTACCAGCATTAGAATTGGCAAAAATTACGGAAGTTCCAACCACGTTAGATAAGGTGGTAACTGCGTGAGCATTCTACGAAGATTATGAAAAAAAAATTTTGCTAATAAGTTCGTAAAAACACGATGAACGAACAGCGTGACAATGACTACCTGAGATAAAGCGTCCAGATAAGAATTGGTACCCTGATCACCAACATTTAATGATAACGTAATAGGAACTGCCATTCCAGGAATGGACACCTGATGAAAAACAAACAATACGATTAAAATTCCAAGACCGACAGATTTTTCGTAATTGTACGATATATTCCTTACTTGAACATTTTGTACCCCAACGTTAGCACTTGAAGTATTAGTAACAATGGTAGCATTGGTAGCAGACGCAGACGCAGGTTGGTTTACAGTTGCTGCAGATCCTAATCGTTCGACTAAACTCAGACCTTTAGTAGAATTCGACATTGCATTATCGGTAATCGGTGCTCCTGCGAAGAAAATTCAAAATAAGTATCCAGTAAACTTCCTCTCTCACATTTATGATATCTAAAAACCCGTAACATACCCGATAATAAAGCAGATAAGGCAGATACTGGTAGACCAACGCTAGTTTGAGCACTACCTTCTGGGTTATTCGATAAACGCATTATTTTTTGAGTTTTGCTCCCAACAATACCATCGCTACTCGCATTCAACTGAATACTATTCGAAGTCGTAGCTTTATTCACAGCACTGATATTCTGCGAGGCATTATTATTACTAAGAAGATGAACACTGGCTGCTGGCAATGTTTGTACGTTTCGAGCCAACTGAATAGTTCCTATCGTTGGTGCAGCGGTCAATGTACCGGCTAAAGTTTGCAATTCAGCGGCTGATAAATGCGTACTAGTGTTTGGATTCGCCTGAGATGTGCTAATGGTCTGCATTTTGGCGCAATTTATCGTCTGCGTTTCGCCAATGGTCTGTCCATTGCTATTATTAACGGTCAAAGATTGCAGGCCAGCAACCGAAACATTTCTTCTATTGTTGGCCTTTAGACGAATATTAGCGGCGGCTTGCGCACTGCTATTTAGCAAAGATTGTACGGCAGATAAATTATGCATATTATTGCTAATTTGTATGTTTCCCGCGCTGGTTACGTTGACTGGTTGAATGGTATTCATCAAAGAGGCGGTTTTTATGTTACCTGGCGTTATAACACGACCGGCGATGTTTTTCATGGCTCTTTGCTGTATCACAGGAGTTGCCTGATTTGTAAGGGACGATAGCGATAATCTAATTACAGGTTGAGCGTTTATATTCGATGCTACGTTGGAGACATTTGGAGCTGCAGCTATAACGGTAGCGTTAGCGATACTCGTCTGTTGTACGGGGGATGGATTTGCCGATATGACTCTACCAGCGTTCTGCATTTTTAATCTTTTCGCTACCACTCGTTGACCAGCAACGTTTACGGCGTGATTAACATTTACATTTCGTGAATTTGGCGCCGATGTTAGTAAATTACTCAGATTGATATTTGTCGATGATGGCGAAGACGACGACGATGGTGATTGAGCTGATGAATTTGCTAGCAAACTTAAAATAGTAGAATTATTTCCGTTCATGGAAGGTAATGCGGTGGAATTCCCTGTTACGTTCACAGCCTCTACCAGAGAAACATCTGTAACAAATGAAAGTATTGTGATTTGCAGAAATTCCAACAAATTAGTTACGAAACATTCGGTGATTAGACTAACCATTCGATGTAGTTTGATATTGAATAGTGGATGTGACGGTTTTTGGCAAAACAGTTGTCATGATTCTTTGAGGGGGCACAGTCTGAAAAAATAAATTACAACAGATAGATTACAAAAATCTTCAAGCCAATTTTCTCTCATTTGAAGAAAAATTACCTGAGATGTCGACGGGCTATTCGTAATAATATTATCTTTTTTATTTAAAATAGACGTATACTGAGGTACAGGTTGAGGTATCAATCCATTTATCGTATTTGTTTGTTGCATTTGCATATGTTCTTGTATTTGAGCTTTGAAATTCGCAATAGCTTTAATTTCCTGTTGCAACTGTTGTTGACTGTGTTGTCTTTTGTGCTGTAAAATTTGATGCTGCAATTGTTGCTGTATTTGCATTTGTAAATGTTGTTGGTCTCTGGTCATTTGCAGATTCGAGTTCATAGGATCCGAAGGAACTGTTATCTGTTTCATTACATTTGGTAAATTTGGCTGTTGCGTAATGATCTGCACCTTTTCAACGTTACGAGCCTTTGATACGTTTATGACACTTTTGCTTTTATTAGTATCGGTTCGTGAATCCGAGAATGTCTGAGAAATGGAAAATTATCGATTGAAATTCGTTGATAAAATTCTAAATCTAAAATGGTCAGAAAAAGAAATTACCTGCCACGATACCAACGTATCAAGTCCGAGAGATTTGGACTCAATCGGAATCAGTTTTCCTCCTTCCATGCGTAATCCAGAAGTTACAAATACTTCGGGTTGTTTTCCAGGAACTTTGTGAGTAAAATTGACTCGAATTTTTCCTCGTTCCGTATAAACATTTGTAAATTCTAAAACGTATCTAGTGGCGAGTTCATGGGTACCCAGAGGAAAACTAAAATAAACAGTCGAGGATTAATTCAAAAAGTACAAATTTTTCGATAAAAATGGTGATCTCGCAGTACCTATAAGATATGTTATGAAATCCACCAGTCGGTAATTCACGACTTTGTTGTATTTCGCCGATATATTCGTAGTCCGCGTTTCTTTGTGAAATCGTTAGTTTAATCATAAATTTCAGTCTAGCTTCGTCTCTGGTTTCTATAATATATTCCTCTATAATCTTCGAATTAAATATACTTTGATTAGTATCCGTAGGACGTTCGATTGGTTTCGCCAATTCTAGAACTGTGCGAGCTGCCTCAGTCAAAAATTCGTCGCTTAAAGGACATTCCTGCAATAAAAATCAGGGCTTAGATATCTCTTAAAATTTGTACACTGATGATAAAGAAAATATACCCACCGGAAGTAATTTTCTAGGTATTTTAATTTTGGGAACTTGAGTAGCCTTTTTCTTGGCGATGAAACTAATCAAATTAGATACTGGTGGCAAACATTTAGTCAATTGCTCTTGCCGTTTCTTTTGAGCAATTCCAAGTAGCGTATGTTTTCGTGCTTTAAACTTTAATTTATGAGTATTGAAGAAATACTTAGAATAATGTAGTTTCTGATTCGCGATAGCTAAACTAGGATTGGGCGTTAAGCAAAGAGGTCCGTAGTTGGCCAAGACCAATGTTTTCTCAAGTTCTAATTTTGCGTTGAATTTGTCTTCTACTTTGGAATCTGCTGTTATCATTTCATTCACATCATTTACAATGGTCTGAAAAGAAAACAGAACATTTTTTCAATCCGTAACAAAAAGAAATATAACATATGATGATAAATACATACCAATGCGGATTGATGCAAGAGAACGTAGTGCTTGGTACAATGAGTCAGTCCAGCTGACTTACGATAGTCTCTCACTTCAGCTATAATACATCCATTGTAATACAAATGAACGACACAGTTGTCGATCATATTGCACAGTAAAGGTGGTATTTCTTCATTATCGATATAAGAAAATATTTGTTCTTCGGTATACGGCAATCTCATACTGTTGACGGTTTTTTCGGTGTTATCGTTATTTCGCACGATCACTGATAACGTATACCCTTTATTGGCAGGATATAAATTAAAAATGAGCGTATTCAGACGTTCGCGAGTGACTAGCTTTTCAATTAAACGAGAATCCGTCAGTTTAATATGGTTCTGGTCCACCTGAAAAATAAAAACATCTCGGTTAATCAACAATTTTACAAAATTATACCATTCGAAAAATACTACTCACCAACGGATCTGCCAAGGAAAACGTAGATGAAAGTTCTTCTTTCCTTATTTCAGCTAACTTCTGAAAAATGCTGAAAGATTGTTTGCCATTGAATGTGTTACTGTTTTGAAATTTTGGAACACACTTCTTCGCTCTATACAATAAACTCTGAAATAATGAGAATAAGTGTTATTTGTATCACACTTCTTTTAAAAATCGAAAAATTGACATTGATAACAAAATACATCGAAAGGCGATAATTCCATAAAATTTCATTGTGTGCTACTTATGATTTACATACAAAATACTAACCTCAGCTTCTTCAGTAACAGCCTGAAGGCTTTGCATTTTAGGAATACCATTCATGTAAAAACGGACTCTTCCGAAGAAGCCTTGTGTAACTTTGATGAAATTATCAGATCAATGATCATTTGCCTGTGGGAAAAAAACACGTATTATAAGCAAACAAAAACCTCGATAATTCGTTGACCAAATTATAAGAAAACAAGAGAAATACCAATTAATTCCAAGTCAAAGAGAATAAACTATCATCTTATTACACTTATCTACAATAATTTAAAATTTTCATCACTTCGAAGCAAAACATCAAATTACGAATTTCTTCGCTTATCAACAATGGTCAATGATGATCATTTTACTGTTTTATCACCATATGAGAAAGTAATCAATATTTACCATAAATGAAATTTAGTGATCGCCAATTCTTCAGTGATGTGCATTGGAATTCACTGATAGAGGTACAGCAGCTGATTTATGGAAAACGAAGACAATAACCACGAATCATTTCATCAAACACTAATATTTATGAAGGTTAACAAAAGAGTTCAGTCAACTTTAATCTTATCATTAACTCATACTAAAGCCATCAAAAGATCAACCAAAGTTGAGAATTTCATCCGATTTTTTGATTTGAAACAAAAAATACACAACACATTCCAGATTTCCAAAATTCGAAGAACTGGAACTTGTCTACCTCGATTTTAAAAGCAGACCGAACACCCAGAACAAAATTTTCAAAGATTTGAACTTTCGTACAAAATTCACGTTTTTAAAACAGTATTGTTCTCGCTTAAGTAATAAAATTAGTCATCGAAGTTTTCCACATTAAAACAATTAATTTTCCGTTTCTTTCAGACGTTTTTAGAACTTGTATAAATTAAACGATATAAATGAAATAGAACTCATAATAAACCGAAAGCACCAGAGCTTTTTTGAGCCATCTTTAGTAATCATAACTCGACGGCACAAAAGAGACACGTAACATTTATGATTTGAACCAGACTCCAGACTGTTGCATGATGAGTCAGAGAAACAAAAAAAAATGAATAAACAAAAAAATTAGAAATTTTGATTTTTAAATTTTTTTTGATGATTTTCCAATTATTTTCCATCTGTTTTATCATTTAAAAAATAACAATTAATTATTAGTGCTCTGCTGGTATACGACTATACGTAACGTACTTATGTACTTGACCTACACATTTATTATTATTTATTACGTTAGTTACTGCTTGCTGGAGGCTGGATTATTGTATTATTATTTTATTATCATTTTATTTCAGTATTTTCGATTTTTTGTCAAGTATTTTTTTTTAAAATTGAAAGTTCCAAATTTGTGTTGGAACCCTTATTACACAATGACTTCAATTATGATTTTTCCTTTCTCTTTTAGGCACCTGAATGTAAGATGAAAGTTCAACGTTGGGTTCAACACTCATTGACATTGTCAGCTCTTCTCGATTTTGAACATTAATTGTTATTTGGAAAAAAATTGAGAAAGAATTTGGCATTTTCCATTTTTCTCAACCTTTTTCGGTTTCTCATTGATAAGTACCTATTTATTCTTCGAACTCACGATTTTTAATTCAAAATTTCGAATTCCAGAAACATAATAAATCTAAAAACCTTTTCTTTTCCTTCAAAAGGACAAATTTTTCAATTCTGAAAAAATACAGTTGTAAATTATATAAACCAAATCACAAAACGATTAAGTTCATATGAATTTTTTTAATTTTACTCTTCGTTATTGTCCTTTCTCTAATTTAATTTTTCTTGCACTAAAATAATTTGAGTGTAGTCTGAAATATCTACACACGTAGTACGCTTTGATATATACACTTCGAAGTATACATAATCAAAGTAGTATGTACAGAAAGAAATTTCGAAGAACGTCTCCTTCATCTGCAATAACATAAGCAAAAAATAAAATAATCTAAAATCGAATAAACAATAAGTTCGTAATGCATTTTATGTAATGATCATTTATATAAATTCATATCGGACATGTTAGCTACATTTTAAAAAAAATCAAAATTGTATTATTTTAAATTGATACGTAAGTAAAATGTGGATTGATGTGGATCCTTAATAAAAAAACAATTTCATAAGGGTAACGGAAATTTTAAATGACAGAAACAAAATATTGTTCATGCAAACATAAAAAGGTTTACTTTTAAGTAGGTATTTAAAAAATTGTTAGAAAATTTTATAGTTTTTATTGCGCATTCATCTTCTCGAAAATTTACTCGACACAAACGATCAAACTTCTTAAAAGTTAAAAAAATTGAATGAATTTGAAATACATGGCATGCAATAGAAAACACATAAATTTTACATCGTGTGATAAGAAAGTAATAAATGTATTTTTTTCTCTAAAACCTTACTAATAAGTGTTCGCAATTCTATTTTTTCAAAATGATGAGTTGAGATGCCGAATCAAGGCGTTGTAAATTTTCATCTTGAATTTGAATTGTAATAAAACTCGCTCATCTGTTAAAATGTTGATTCAAAAAAAACCTACTCGATCACGAGGAATAAGTCGAAGTTCACTACCATGTTTCAAAAATATATTTCCAGCGGTGTGTTGCGGATTGATTCCTATGCCATCATTTGTAATTATAGCAGAAGTTGCCGGAGATACTTTGAATTCTTCAGCTGCATATTTTAACACTGCTGTGAAAGGAGCAACTTCAGGTACATTTAATACTTTAAAAGGTAACTTAGGATCTGATGTTAGCGTTATTTTAAATGTTACTTTGGTACAGGAAGAACTCATATTGGTTGTGGGATCCAAAACACGGCGACGACGATGATCTCTTCTTTATTTTACTTGTTTCAAGTTCCAGTTCTTATCAACAATAATCAAAATGTAAATAAATAATTATAATTAAAAATTAATCACATCTTCAAATGTACAACAATATCTAACATTCTATGAGAAAATGTCAAATTATTTAAAAAATTTAATTAACCCTATTTTATGACACGAATATGCACGTACAGTCATCGTACAGAGGATAATAAAATATATGATAAAAAAACTTACGAGAACGTGTCAAACGCCAGTGTTGCCTATGTTTTCAGAGCGTCGCAACCAGACCAGCGTCCGCGTCCACAGCGTCTACCAGCGTCGTTGCGGAACATCGTTTTGTGTTTCTTTTTTTTCATGTGATATGTGATAAGTTATCAATAGAGCTGAAATTGTTCTATTGGATATAAAATTCGAGTTTGATGTATTCAAGTACGTATTAATTCACTTATTATAACGACTAACAACTCGTTTTCGTTATCTTTATTGGTGCAGTAATTTTTTTCACATAAGTTGAGAAAGCTCCTTAGCATCTACTTTGAATTTTTGGTTGTTCATGTTCTTGGTTTCCTCTTCAGTCATCCCATTTTTAGTTCGAGGATTTTCAACGAAATATCACAAATTCAAGATCAGAATGTAAATTCATTGTGTACCGAAGTAAATTTTCTCAAGTATTTATCGTCAAAAACATGCTATCACTCTTATGTCATTTTGCATTATTTCAAGATATTATGTTTCATGATTTTGTTATTTTTGCACTGACAAGGCAAGTCATTTGCTCCTAATTCATTTGTACGATAACCGAAAAATCTCGAGATCTTATACTTTTTTAATTTACATTTTCACTTTCGAAGATTTTTATTACCATCAAATTCATACCTACTCAGATCGCCTTGTCCGGAAAAAAATACAAAAATGGAATAGTCGAAAGGAACGACTTAATTAAAATTGGCGCACTTGAATTTGGTGATTAAATTTTGATAAGAAATTCTCTCAAAGATAGAAATCAAATTTTTTAATTAATAGATTGAATTATTCTCCCAGACTTGTTACTAATTTTCGATAAACTTTTATCAGTTCACAATTCTTGCCGAATTCTTTTCTTCTTGAGTAATTCGGTGGTACGAGTAAGAGTAACTTTAGTGTTTTTGTTCCAGTTAATTGGTTTCATGTGAAACCGAGTTGATCGATGCCTGACTTTGAAGTGCTGTAGTATGCCTGAATGCAGTTTCCACATCATTCTAATGTCCGGAAGAAGCTGAAAGTTGTATTTGAATAATGAAAGTATGCAGTTTGAGACGTTTGCTGAAGTATACTCTGCTCATATTTCTGACATCGTTTATAACCACGGTGGTTTTTCATCTCGTGCGGAAAAGCAACCCTCCTCATTCACGATCCATCAACGATGATGCACCATACGAAGACAGCTCAGCATCGGCTGAAAAAATCGATTGGCATGATGTAGATCTTATTGCGGAGGAATCAAAAAGATCAGGTTGGTGTTTTTCAAAATAAATTTCACGTAGATGAATTTTTGTGCTGATTTCTCATGTTTTTTTTTCTAAATTAGGGATTGGTGAACATGGAATTGCAGCGACACTCCCTCCCAATCATAGTAAAGTGAAATATGCCGATCTGTATGGTTCGAATGGATATAATGCTTTGATCAGTGACTACATATCAATAAATCGTTCTGTGCCCGATATTAGACATTCAGAGTAAATTTCTGTTTGGTTTCTAGCTTTCTACTCGCCTATGTATTTGAAATTGAATATCAAATTGACTGAATAATTTTTTGTTTAGTTGCAAATACAAGAAATACAGAAATATACTTCCAGATGTTAGTGTCATTATACCATTCCACAATGAGCATTGGTCGACTCTGCTTCGAACCGTTTACAGCGTTTTGAATCGATCACCTCCCAAGTTGCTCAAAGAAATTATTTTAGTAGACGATTCCAGTACCAAAGGTGAAATAGTTCTCGGTTTGGTAAATTTGCAATGATTTTTTTTACTTGCTCATTTTTACTAATACAGATTATTTTTCGATAGCTCATTGTAAGCAGCCATTAGATAAATATATCAAAGAAAAGCTCCCCAAAGTAAAAGTAATTCATTTGAAAAAACGTCAAGGATTAATTAGAGCGAGATTGGCTGGCGCTAAAACAGCAAAAGGACAAGTTTTGTTGTTTTTAGATTCACATACGGAAGCCAATGTCAATTGGTTACCTCCATTATTGGGTAATTTTTTGAAGATTTTTATCAATTTTGTGTTCAAAATGATTTTATGTGATAGATCGAGGTAACCTCGTAGGCACACCTTTGTTCATAAAGTGCTTTATCAAATTTTTTTGGTTGTAGATCCAATAGCAGAAAATTACCGCACTTGTGTATGCCCTTTCATTGATGTCATTGATTTTGAAACTTTCCAATATAAAGCTCAAGATGAAGGTGCTCGAGGCGCATTCAATTGGGAATTTTATTATAAAAGGTTACCACTTTTACCGGAGGATCGATTAGATCCCACTAGACCATTCAAGTAAGATGATAACCTCTCCATTCATCATCAAATTTATTCAATCGACTACAATCGTTTCACCTGTAGGAGTCCTGTTATGGCCGGAGGACTATTTGCAATTTCCACCAGATTTTTCTGGGAGTTGGGTGGTTATGATCCGGGTCTGGATATTTGGGGAGGAGAACAATACGAATTATCGTTTAAAATTTGGCAATGTGGAGGTTCCATGGTTGACGCTCCTTGTTCCAGAGTTGGTCACATTTATCGGAAATTTGCACCTTTTCCTAATCCAGAAATAGGAGATTTTGTCGGACGAGTAAGTCAGCTATTGCTTTAAATAAACCGAATAGAAGACTGATTTATTATTTTTTTGTAGAATTACAGACGAGTGGCTGAAGTTTGGATGGATGAATATGCGCAATATTTATATAAACGTCGACCCGAATACAAATCAATTGACCCAGGCGATTTAACAGAACAACGAAAAATCAGAGAAAAACTGAAATGTAAACCATTCAAATGGTTTATGGAGAATGTAGCGTTTGATCTAACAAAACATTACCCATTAGTCGAACCTCCTGATTACGGAAATGGAGAGGTGGATATTTTTATTTTTTTGCCAAAACATTAATACGGTTGGCATTTTTAATCCGCCTTCTTAAAATTTTCAGATCTCGCCATATGCTTATAAAGATTGGTGTTTAACAGCCAATAAAGAAAATCGAAGTACTTTTCTTCAAAAATGTGATGACAGCAATGATGTGGGACTTTATAAGGTAAAACATGATTTTCACGCTTGTTGAACTTCGAACATTTCCAGAATTTCATTTCTTTTCTTTTCTTTTTCAAGGAGTTTCTTCTCAGTTGGCATAAAGATATTCAAGTGAAAGAAACGGAAATGTGTTTGGATGTTTCTACTTACGAAGATCGGTCTCCAGTCAAATTATACCAATGCCATTTCGATCAAGGGAATCAACTTTGGAGATATAAATTAGTGAGTAATTATTTCTCTGTTTGCTGGTGAAATGTGACGAAATATTTCCTTCGAATAGTTCATTTATTTTTAATTTCAGAACACCAAACAGCTGATGTTTGGTTTGAACAAAAGGTGCTTAGAATACGATTTTGAGAAAAAGCTCGTATTCGTGTCTGTTTGTAATTCAAAATTACGAACTCAAAGATGGCACATAAGTCATATAAATGAAGAAGCTGTACAAAAATGGAAAGAAACTATACCATTGCCAAATACTTAGAATGATTATTAATGTATATTTAGGCACTGTTCTGTGAACAATATGAAAAAATGTTGCCATATTTTATTTATTAATTGCATTTTTTCATACTTATTTTAAAAAAATTTCCCATTTCAAAAAACATTCCATTTTTATAATTTTATATTGTAAAATTAATTACGATTGCTATTACTTATCTATTGTTTATTATTTTTCGTTGTTGTTCAATTTAGTGCCATTTTTAATTTTAATGTTTTATTTGTAAAATTCTTTCGAATCAATTTATAATCGTTATTTTGTATAAATTTTCATTATGTCGAGTCATTTTTTTAAAAACTGAACCTTAACTTGTAATACAGCGAGTATTACCCTAATGGATAAGTTCCTTTCAAATACAATAAGTTGAGTTTTAAATGGAATCTTTTCTTTTGTACCAAAAGTTGACATATATGTGATTTATTATTTTCATTTTGTATTATATGGAGCTTACTTACGTATATGGTACCTATCTATTAGATGATGTTTTTTCTTCGTAACTTTTTTCAAAATTGTATTGTTACATTTCTAATACATACAAAGAAGTGAAGAAGGTATATGGTGAAATAATTTTCTTTATTAAATATGTATCAGTCGATAATTTTGTAGGGTTGTATTATTCGTTCTATTTGTTTACCTACGACTTCCGCGTATTGAGGGGTGATAAGCGTTTATACCTAAATGTGATTTTCCTATACTTGTATGAAATGCAAACCCATTTTATTTCTCATAGGTATTGTGATTTTTAACTTCGAAAGCTTTGTGAACGAAAAGTTACATAGCTGGCATCATATATTCCAAGTTTCCAACTAGACAAACGTTTAAATTATAAATTTACAATCTTCCGTTTAAAATTTTAGTTACGATAGTGATTCTGTTGGTAATCTTGAAGATTTAAATATAGTAGTTACTGCGGAATTTCTTATTTTTGAGTACATATACAAAAGTATTCCTAATGAATATAATTACAAATGATAAGATCATTGTTAGCTACGAAATGGAAATTTTTATTCGTTTGGTATTCGGAGCCATTGAAGGCAGGCACTCAGACACCTCATAATTTTAGATGTATTTCTGCGATACGTACGTGTAAAATTACTTAACTAAAATTAGGTATAGTTACAGTTCGCACGGACAAAACATTTTATGTGCTCCGAACTCCGAATTAGGTACTTTTCCCCAAAATCTATGTTTTTGTATATTAATTTATCCAACCAAAGCATTAGGTATATTTATTTTAAAAAAACCACAACGTCTAAAATTCCGACACCATCCCCACGAATTTAATTCTCCACAATTAGCCGGTAGATACGATGATTAAATTAATTAAATGTATGTATGTAGGTATTGTTTGAAAGAAATGACAAATTTGTGTTTTGTCGATGGAACGTACGGAACGGATCTTACATGAACAGAAAAAAATAAAGTAATTACGGACAAAACTATTATTATTTTAGAAAAACCCAGATTAGGTAAGTTTTTATTATCTAACTGAAGTGTTAGAAAAACGTTCAAGTTCAATCTACTTAGGTAGGTAATGGCGAGCGTACACTGTATAATTTTCCTTTGAATGATCAGAGTGATTGAACACATTTTACTTTTTCGGCTAATTTTCTCGCATGGTTACGTTTCGCTACAATTATCTTTTTGAAGCTCTTGCTGCCCAAAAACTATATAGGTAATTGTTTTCCCTTGCATTATTTTAATAGGTACCTATTTGTTTCAAATTTTTTTGGAAAAAATTAAAAATTCGGGATTGACATGTGCCTATAGTAATAAGAGAACTTCTATCAAAAGTTCCAATTGGCGAAGTCAATTCCCCGAATTTTTATAACTTGAAAACTGCTCCCCGGCCTTGCGAATAACAAAATATGAAAAGTTGATCTGTCAAAGCTCAAAGTTGACTCCTGAATTTTGATATAGGTACGTGCTATTAGCTATCGACTTCCCGAATCGATTAGAAGCAGATTCGAGAGGTTCTGAAACCTCCAAACAATTTTTTAGTATATTTTACAGATTTGAAAAAAAAAGGGGGGCCAACTGCTAATTAGCACCTATAAAAAGCAACTTACCCGTATTGGTGATCTATGTATTTGAAGTTTTGAACATTCAAAATACAATTTTTTAAAACCAAAGTTTGTAACTGCCGAGTCAACCCATATATTAGGTAGGTACCTATTGAGATAAAAAGCTGAAAGTTGGTGTATCTACTTATGCTCTATTTTCGACCTCCTAACTCTTCTGAAAGCAGCTTCAACTCGTTCTGGATGTAAGTATAGGCATAATTCTTTAAATTTTCAGTGAAAATTTTTCGTTCAATTTTCAAAAGTTCACCAAAATTTTTAAAAAATGAGATTTGACATTTGAAATTTTTGACAGATTGTTTTTCTTGAATGTACTCTCAAAATATTTGCTTATTTTCTCAAATAAAATCATCCCGGTTCTCGGTTTTATCATTGAAGTTGAATGGCTTCAGTGCTTTTTTACAGTGCCGTGCTGAAGGGAAGGGGGAAAAAGTAGGACAGTTTGCATCAGGCTCGTATTTTTCCAGAGGCCAACGTTTTTCAAAAAGTTCGTATTTTTATTGTAGAACATGATGGGTTTGAATTCAAAGTATCAAAATGTGAAATGTATTCTAGTCAATGTAACTAAGTATCTCTTCAACTGAAACAATTTGCAAAAAATACCGATTTTCTGAGGAGCAGGATCGGTCTTTAAAAAAAAATCAAGAGTCTCGTATTTTTTCAGTTTTTCTTGCCTCAAGGTCCGTATCGACTCTTGGGAGCTTTGCCTATAGGTATAGGTAGGTACCTATGCGAATAAGGTAATAATGAAGAAAATTTTTCCTTGGCCAAAGAATTTGACATTCATAACTCAAATGAAAAATTGTAAATCGCAATTTTGTGTCAAACAAACGTCGGATACAGTTGTTAACTTTTTCAGGAAATTGCAACTTTATGAAAAATTTTAAAAGTATCAGACACAATAATGGCACGTTGTTGTATTCATTGTCATAATGGTAATTGTATACTAAAGTGATGTTAATAAATGAGCAAAAAGATTTATGTAAGATTAATATATATTATGCGTAAATAGGACACATAAATATGTAGGTACTTGTCGTTATAGAGTAATAATTTGAAAAAAATGATAGGTGACGGATAAGCTGCTATCGAATGAGGTATACTTAAAACACAATAGGTAATTATTAGTTATCGGTAATAATTTTTTACCTTAATAACTTAATTGGTACCATAGACTGTTATCGTTAAAGGATATAAGGCAGGACAATTACGATTTTTCGCATTAAATTATACTTACTTACCTAAACTGGGGAATTGAATCTAAAATTTTTTCATAATCTAGAAGATAGACGTCGAATTTGTGCCTGTAGAAGTTTTTAAAATGGAGAGCACCGTGTTATCGTTTGTTTTAATTTTTTTCGCTCTTGTTAATTTTAGTTCGGCAATGGATAAACAAGAAGCAATGGCTTTATGTATGCAGAAGCATTCCATCACTGAAGGTAAATTTTAATTTTTGAATTATCTGTCTGGCTTTTGAAATAGGCATTTTTATCTACGCTTAAGCTTTGGTTGTACCCACGTCTTGGAGTGGTTGGAGCTGAGGCGACTTGGAGTAAGGTATTTTTTACTTTTTTTTTTGAAAGTTGAATGAGACATACCGAGCTAGAAATGAGTACAATCAACTAAAAATCTCACTATCTTGGCTTGGCCTACGTATCTTTGCCTTTTGCGTTTCAAATTTGAATTGAAAGGGTGCGGAAGGGTAAACCCTACTTACTTTTAAAGCACTGTTTTTTGGCCGAATTTCAAAATCAAATACATCATTAGGACCGATATACGATCCCATTTCATGGTAATTCATTGAATTGACTCTGTAAACCTATTTTGGGACCCTTCAAATGAGTATCAGGAGATTTTTGATAAAAGTACATACATGGACCATTTTTGTAAATTTCCAGATCTGAAAATTCAAATTTCTCAGAACTCACGAACGTTTCAATTATTTTCAATCGATTCGAAGTCACAAGTATTCTTCAATCGGTTCAAATGTCTTTACGTAATCTCTTTCGAAAAATTGGATGTTTTAAAATGGGCACCTATAATTATATAAAATTTCAGCTTTTTTCGATGATTAGATCAAATTTTCATATATTGCAGGTCGATGAAGTATAATTTTGAATTTTCAAAATTTCGCCAAAACTCGAAAAATGAACTTCAGTACCTAAAATTTTGGATATAGAGTTCTTTTATGGCGTACCTACTTTCGATTCATTTTTGTTTTGGCTAAACAATTTTTCTCGGTTTGGAATAGGTACCTATCTTGTCAGTTTTTTTTAGTCTAACAAAATGTTATTTATGTCAATGGTACTGAAAATTTGAGCTTAAAAATTTGAACGTCTAATTTACAGTTTTGAATCTCAGCACAATTATAAGTATATCCATGTTGAAAAATCCACGAAGTTGCAAATTTTCAATTTCGTTTTTTTTCAAATTCTTATGAAAGGTGGGTAATTAATTTTCATCAAATTCATTTCATTTACTTAGGTTTTGAAAAGAGAAATTATTTTTCAAAAGGTGTCTAACTTTAATTTGTATCATTGTACCTATGTATGTACTTAGTACTTACTTATTTTTAGTAGGTACCTACGTTATACAAGTATGTTATATGAATTTTTTGCAGAAATGTTTAACCACTTCATGCAAAAAGGAGAAGTTCCAGATGAAAGTAGTACTGATCAAAAGGTATGCATACACCAGATAATTTTCAACTCGAAATTTTGAAATAGATTTACAGTCGCTCTAGTGCTAAAACCCTAAGAGTGCAATCCGCGACGTAAAAAATATTCCTGCAAATAACTTTCAAGTTGTTTAAAATTTTTTCATGTTTTTTTTTCAGTGTGTGTTTCATTGTATCGCGAATAAATTAGGAATGGTAAGCATTTTTAGTGTCCATCTGTTTTTATAGGTATTAAGTATGGACATCAGTATTTCGCAACCTACAAAATATCACACCTACCTTTATGTACCTACTACCTACTTAATACCTACCTATGTATTTTCATCATTCAACACAAATATGCACGCAGGTGGATGACAATGGAAATATGGATATACCAAAAATCAAAGAAAAAATGATTCTAAAATACGAAAAAATGAGTCCCGAAAGTGTTGTAGCTGTGGTTGAAAAATGCGCTGTTCGAAGTGAGTTTACCTATATTTATGTATATTTTATTGAGAAATCCCGTTGTAGCTGAAATGTTTATCTAGTTCAATATTACCTAATTCACCTAGCAATTTGTCAAACGCGCCTAGTTACGAATCTTTGCTTTTTCATTAGGCGAAACAGATACTTGCGACAAAGTATACCAGTTCCACAAATGTTTCAAGAAAATGATGTTGGCTAGTTAGTTAATTATTGTTAAGAAACAAACCATTTTATGTAAGTATAAATAATTCTAAATAGGAATCATATACATTTCTTTATTTGCAACATGGTATCTATTCTTTCAATGTTCTATGTACCTACATGGTTCTCTTTTCAGAGTGTGGATTTCCTTAGAAGAGTTGAACATTTATTGGAATGCTGTTAATCTGAATCTCGTATAGCACCTAAAATACCGAAATCCTTTGTGCAGTTTTATTCTCCTCACTAGATACTTCTACATTATTTCTTAAAGCACGGAGATATAGGTATAGGTACCTATACTTACCTATCTAAACCTAATTTTACCTGAACGATGAAATTACCAATACACCAAAAATGTTAATAAAGCATAAAAATTTTAAGTACCTATACCTACGAATCTGTGTGGCTATTTTTTTTCTCAAATGGGAACACTTAACCTTATGCAGGATTAGTTGATAGACGATTGTCAATTCAATACCAATACCTACTTATTGGAATCTCTATTTAAATTGTATTTGCTTCCATTAAAAAAGAATACGAAAACTTAATCGTACATGCGAATAAATCTCACCTATTCCAGTTTTTATAGGTAGGTATATTCTTTAGTTCTTTTATAACTGTTAAACGATTAAATAAGCATGTGCCGACAATAATTTTTTGAGTTTAAACAAGTAAGTAAAACAAATTGCAGCCTTGAAAACCAATGAAACATATATGTAGCATGTACTTAGCTATTGTTCCAAAAAACAAATTTTTTGTTTCATCTCGAGCAACGAGCAAGTATATTTTTTACCTTTCTAATGTAAATAGGCATCATAAACATACGAATTACTTGTAGAATTTCTACGTCAATCATGATCCGAGAATTATAAAATTATTCCTGTTTATTATTTTCCGGTTTGTGAAACCAAAGGAAGTGAGGTTCACTTGAATTTTCCGACTTTGATACGAGTTAATTATCTTCCTTGAAGGTTAAACGAATTGCACGTAAGTGCTACCTGTGTAAAAAGATGATATAGGTATACGGCATGTGTTAAAATAAAATTAATCCAGGTGAAAATCTACCATATATATAAGTGGGTAACATCAACTAATAATAGTTTCAGTACGGTTAGCACATGCCTGTATTATTTGGCTAGGTATTTCGTGTGTCAAGACAACAATGAAGACTTTGAGTTTTTTAGTGTTTATTGTTTTTGTAGAAATAGTATTTGCTATTGACAAAGAGCAAGCTGTGTCAGATTGTATCTCTGAATTGGCTATAGCTGAAGGTAAATTATGCACTTATTCAATTTTTATTATATTGATATATTGAAAAATACGTAGAGTTGAGTGAATCAACATTTTTTTATTGTAAATTTTCAGATACCATAAAGTCGCATTTCAAAAATAATGGAGAAATTCCCGATGAAAATGATAAAAACGCAAAGGTTAGTGAGTTTTAAATATCCATTATTACCGATACTTACGAAATTATTCATCAAAATTAAGCCAATAATTTCAGTAGGTATAATTTTTTGGGGAAAAAAAAGTGTTAGAATGCAAAACAAAACTTTTTACTGTTTGTATGCAGCTGGGGTACACGTGATAGGGAGGTTCGAAAAAAGTACTTCAGATTTTGACCAAAATTGACGAGATAGGTAGTTCATTTTGAGTGGAAGACCTTCCAGAAAAATTTTCAGTCTCGTAGCCATAAGGAGGATGAACACTTTTTTCCCGGATCTAGCTGCGGTCTCAATGACCCTCTGAAAAAACACATTTTCAGTTTCTGCATTTTTCTGATTCATTGGTCTTGAAATTGGATGCCCTTTATCGTCTACAAGGAAATTGAAAAATTATAGATGGGAAAAACGAATATAAATCAAACTATATTCCCATTTAGAAAAATTGGTAATCACTAATCAGGTTTCAGGTACTCTAAAATTTAAAAGCCATAGGAATGGTATCGGTTCATCAAGGTTGAAAACTTCGAAAAGAAAAAATTCTTAATTAATAATTATGATCCAATTCAAATAATGCAGAATGTTTTTGAACCATCAACCTTTTCTGGAATCGGAGAGAAAATTTTTTATTTTCAAATTTTTTAAAAGTGCTATGGTGCCCTTTGCATGGTTTAGGTATTTTTTATTCGGTGATCCAACTGTCCTAAATTACAACCCAGAAAACATTTGCGTACGTATCGAAAAATTCGATTTTCGACTTTTTAAATAATCGGTATTGATTGAAAATAAGTAGTTCAAAGTACAGTTTAAAGAAAAAATCAAATTTCGGGTACCCTTGAAAAAATTTTGGAAGCTCATATTTTATAATACTGCACGCTCGCTTAGTATTAATTATTATGAGCCCGCAGCCGGTAAAAAAGTCAAGAACTATTGATTTTTAAACTTTTTCATTAAAAATTTTTTTGATCAACCACAGATATAGGTATGTAGTTACTAAGTATAATTTTAAAAAATCATGCTATTTTTTGGCAAAAATGTCAGAAATTGTTTTTACGGGTAAAATTATTTGAGTACCTAGCTCATAAAATTTTCGTATAATTTTAGTTGACAGAATTGCAAAAAAACATTATTGTATAGATAGATACCAAAATCAATTTTTTGGCCAAAATTTTTTTTGACTCACTTGTACTGACTACTGAGTGGGCAATTTCAGCTTGTAAAATTATTAGTGCCTCTAGTTCTTTGAGTAAAGTAAAATAGATAAAACTGAAGAAATAAGAACAGGGACAATTAATTAGCTTTATTTTTGAGAATAGATATGTATGTAATTCATTTTATTTATTTAAAATATTCTTTTTTTTACAGTGTGTATTCCATTGCGTATCGAAAAAAATAGAACTAGTGAGTATAAGTTTAGTGTCATAACTTCATTAGTTACTTATTCAAGATAGGTACTATAGGAATGATTGTTTTGAATTTTTTTTCGAAAGTTGAAGGGGTAGGTAGAAAGTAATGCTTGGATCTCAAAAGACGTGGTGAAAATTCGTTCCTTTCCGATCTCACACTTATCGATGCCAATAGTACTTCTGGATAAAGATATCCACAGTAAACCCATTTTTGAAAAAAATCAATTCTTCAAACAATTTCTAAACATACCTATTTACTTATTTAATCATATTTTAGGGCCCGGTGGGAGGAGGTAAATGAAGGATCAGGGGAGGAAATTTTTACCACGTCGTTTTAGGATCTAGACCTCCAACTTTTAAAACAAAGTGTAAAACGATCACTCCTATTAAATTGTACTTTACCAACTTACTTAAGTACCTATCTACTTTTGATTTTAGTTAATCAAATGCTTGAAATTTTTGTTATTAGACGAATGAGCAGGGAGACATTGATAAAGATAAAGTAGTTGGTTATATTTCTGGAAAATATCCCGATCTAGATAAAACCAAGTTAGAAGCCGTTGTTCTTCTTTGTGCTACGAGGGGTGAGTAAACGACTAAACGTACGTCCATCCTATCCAATTTCTTAATGAAAAATTTAAAAATCGTTCATTTTTATCATTTTAGAAGAGACAGATCCATGTGAAAAATGGTATGAATTTACCAAGTGCCAACTGAAAGCGGTGAGTTGTCCATCCATTTTAAATTCAAAAATAAAAATTGATAAGTAGCAAGAAGCGTGTTTGAGTTACTTTTTTATTAATGTTGCAGTACCTGGAATACAAGAAAACCACTTGATAGCTTTCATCTCCATTGAAGAATTATTTCTACTTTACATAATTGAGCATAGGAAGACGGATAAAATTGAATGATATCGAAAATTCCGATAGCTAATATTAAGATTTTTACCTTAGAAAATTTCATTACTTACACAAAATAGACCAAAACAGACGTATATTTTAATGTAAAATAAGTTGCATATCTAAAATTACAAAGGAACGTGAAACTTATGACGTCATTTTTACATGTCCTATGCCTTGTCAATAGTGTTTATGCAAACACGCTTTACTTTTCTTATCGCTGAAAATGTTTTCCTCGTGTTAGCACTAGGTTTGTTCTTTAACTATTCTGAGCAAGCAAGCAGATGACGTCACAGAGCAACTTGGATCAACGATACATTGCCACCCTCTACAGGGATTAATCACGAACTACTTGCTCAGAGCAGTGGTTTAAAGAACGGATTCGGAGCAAGAAAACTGAGCAACAAATTTGTTATCATCTGTGTTAGAACAGATTTTGAAATTTTCTTCAATTAAATAAAAAATTGAGTGAAAATGGATGATTTTAGTTTTAAAATTATCGCAGTAACACTGCTGTGCAGTTCACTACAATATTTTGTATTGCAAAAACTTGAGGGACGTGTTTGTTACAGTTTTCTGAGTTTTCTTTGGCGTCTTCATTTCCACATTTCGCATTATATTAATTCGATTTTCATCAATTATTTCCTTAATTTTGCATTTGCAATGACTAAAAATTCATCATCATCATAGAAAACACATTTCCGGAGAAAAATAGTTTTCATATCCGGTTAAATCCATTGTTGACAGGACTACAGCTAATGTTTTGTTATCAATACCTGCTCCTGATCTGTTGCTCCGTCTCTTGAGACGGAGCAGAAATACGTGATCGGAGCAGCGTTGCTCTGGGATAAAGAACGACTTCAGAGCAGAGCAGTGACGTCACTGTTCTGCTCTGAAAACTTGATCTGTGATTAAAGAACGCGTTCGCGCTGCTCTACTCTGCTCTGCTCTGCTCCGAGCAGTTAAAGAACACACCTACTGTTAGCATGCCCAAGTATGCCGCATGTTGCAATTTTGAGTTCGGCTCAGTCATTGTAATTTCTTTATTTTTTTAAAATAAATAATTTCAAAACATATTTGTGTATGTGTATTTTGAACTAAAAACTGTTACAAGAACGATGGCAAGTTTGATTGGTCGTCGTATTCTTTGCAATTATGCTCGACAACAATTCAAAATATCACAGCGTTTGAGATTCAAAAATGTTGATTCCTTATTTCTGCGTGAGAAACAAAACAATATTTCGTGCTTGAGTAAGTTTTCAATGTTAATTTATTTGTTAATTTTCTTAAAATCCAATCTACGATACTGCAAACGGTGACCTTAACGTAATGATCAACTTGTTTGAATAGGTTTTCATAGATGCTCTTCAACTCAAACTCAAGAAAATATACCCCCTGAAAATGCAACAACGACTACTCCGAAAGCTGAACAAGTAACAGGTTAATATAAATTCGTATCGTAGTGAAAATTTGACTGAATCAAAAACTAAATCGCTTCATTCCGCAGGTGAAGCTGAGAAAAGAGAATTTCAAGCGGAAACTCGTATGTTATTGGATATCGTAGCAAAATCTCTGTATTCAGATAAAGAAGTATGATTTTTCATATGTTGATGGTGTTCGAAACATTCCAATTCGTAATTAATTGCGTTTAAATTGAATAGGTATTCGTTAGAGAGTTAGTATCTAATGCTAGCGATGCTTTGGAAAAATTACGCTATATATCTTTAACGGAAAATCCAAATCAGGATCTTGGTAATTTAGAAATACGCTTGTCGACCGACAAGCACAATAGGATATTGACTATTCAGGTAAATTAGCTCAACAATATTAATTCCAGTTTGAAAAACAGAACGTAAAAATGATCTTTGCTTTAGGATACTGGTATCGGTATGACAAAAGAAGAATTAATTTCTAATCTAGGAACCATCGCTCGTTCTGGATCGAAAGTAAGTTTTCGCTATTTTTTTATGAATTAATATTCTATGAAGTATTCAAATTAATGTATTTTTAGGCCTTTTTGGAAGAATTGAAGAACAAAGCCGGCGATACATCGTCAATAATTGGACAATTTGGCGTAGGATTTTACAGTTGTTTCATGGTCGCGAATAAGGTAGAAGTTTTCACAAAATCGTCCCAACCAGATGCTAAAGGTTATTATTGGACATCAGATGGGTATGTTTTTCTGATAAGAATTCACAAAAAAATTATATATATCGTTTAGATTGATTAAATTATAATTTTCATTAATCCAGATCGGGATCTTACGAAATTCAGGAAGCCGAAGGAGTCGAACGTGGTACAAAAATCGTTCTGCATTTAAGGGCTGAAGATAGGGAGTTCGCTGACGAAACGAGAGTCCAAAACGTTATCAAAAAGTATAGCAATTTTGTTAACTGTCCCGTTTATATTAATGGAAATAAAGCGAATACGATACAGGTAAATTTCAGTAGTGAAAATATATCCATAATCACTTTAAGTTCGTTAATTATTCATCTTTCGTAGCCGTTATGGTTAATGGATCCTAAATCGATCACCAATGAACAACATACCGAATTTTATCGATTTATTTCCAATTCCATCGATAAACCTAGATTTGTGATGCATTATTCCACTGACGCGCCTCTCTCGATCAGAGCATTGTTTTATTTTCCTTCCACAAAGCCTCGTAAGTTTTTCAACATCCATTTTTTTTTCTACCAAAAAATAGACATTTTATTTATTAAATTATTCAATGTTATAGCTGTTTATGAGATCAATCAAGAGAGTGGAGTTGCGTTATATACTAAACGCGTGTTAATTAAAAGTAAGGCCGAAGAAATTCTTCCAAAATGGTGTAGGTTCATTAAAGGTAACTATTTACAAATTCACTGTAATATTTCGCGAAGACCGTTACCTACATAAAATGATTTTTATGTTTAATTTACAGGTGTTGTTGATTCTGAAGATATCTCGTTAAATTTAAGTAGAGAATTATTACAAAATAGTCCTATTGTCGCGTAAGTTGATTTGTTTTGCTGTAACTTTGAAAATATTGTAATTCGTAAAAGATAATGCTGTTAATGATTTATATATTTTTATGCAGAAAATTAAGAAATGTTTTAACCACGCGAATTATCAAGTTCTTGCTAGAAAAGTCAAATAAAGAACCCGAAGAATATGCCAAGTTTTATGCTGACCATAATATATTTTTAAAAAGCGGAATTATCTTTGCTGACATGCAAGAAACCAGGGTAAATATTTTAAATTTTATTGTGATGTTTACAATTTAAAAAAATATGATTTTTTATTAGGAAGAAGTAGCAAAATTATTGAGATATGAAACATCCTCTACGAATCCCGGGGAAACTGTTTCATTAGCGGAGTATATTAAAAGAATGCACCAAGATCAAAAGGAAATATTTTACGTAAATGCACCCAGGTTGATAATCACACTTATATTATTTTTAAATTTAGTATTTGTCCTTTTTTATTAATTTTTTAAAAATTGAACATTTTCAGTCGTGCTTTGGCCGAGATCTCTCCTTATTTAGAAGCTTTGAAAAAGAAAAATGTTGAAGTATTGTTTTGTTATGAAACGTACGATGAACAAGTTTTACTGCAGTTACGTTCCTATAAAGATAAAACTATTACATCCGCTGAAAAGCAGCTGAGAGAAGATAAAGACGATAATATCATCGCAGACGACAGTTCGTATTGTTTTTTCAGAGATTATGATAATTTTTTTTTTTGATGAATTAATGTTTCCCTGGTATATTTTTTCCAGAAGAAGAAAATGCATTAAAACAGAGTGAAATCGATAACTTATTGACTTGGGCTGAGGGCGAATTAAAAAATAAAGCTTACAAAGTTAAAATTACCAATAAATTAGAAAGTCATCCTTGCGTGGTAACCGTAGAAGAAATGGCTGCTGCTCGTCATATTCTCAAAACGCAAGGTCATCAGTTTACCGAGGATATGTTGTTCACACTGTTACAACCGAGACTGGAATTAAATCCGAAGCATCCGATAATTAAAAAATTGAATTCTCTGGTAGCATCCAATCCCGAACTGGCTTCCCTATTGATTAAACAAGTAAGTAAATTTAGTTCATGGTGAGATTTTGATTTCATAATGTTCGAATTTCTTTGACCAATTTGACTTCTTTTTTCAGCTTTTTTCCAATGCCATGTCGAATGCTGGGTTGATAGAAGATCCACGATTGTTATTAACTGATATGAATAAATTATTGACATTAGCTTTGGAGAAGCATTAAAATACGTATAATGGTTCGTTATTATTTTTTTTATTCCTGTGTTTTGACGAAATTTGTCGCTATTATTGTTCAGTAAAATTATATATTTTTTAATCGGATTATTTCTATCAATTTATTTTAACTGAGAAAGGCTGCCTATTCATTGCATGTAGGAAGATAATTTTGAAATTAATTCATATTATTGACGTGTTTTTAAAAATAATTGAATTTGTGTCAGTTGTATTTAAATATAGGTAAGTACTTCAAGCTCAAGACATGAAAGAAATGAGGAAGATGATCATTTTTTTTTTTATTTTTAAGTGGAGTAAGCTAGTGATAATCAAAACTTGTGACGCCCTGT
Organism: Pseudococcus viburni; assembly: GCA_033439095.1. Classification (NCBI taxonomy): domain Eukaryota; kingdom Metazoa; phylum Arthropoda; class Insecta; order Hemiptera; family Pseudococcidae; genus Pseudococcus; species Pseudococcus viburni. The sequence goes on from JAVBJF010000592.1 coordinate 110,972, forward strand.
TGCATTTTATCATTATCTTCAAATTGAAGGAAATATATACCAAGCTGGTACAACATACGTAAGTAACTAAGTATGTATTATGTCATTTGAAAGAAATTCCTTCATCTACTCCGAACGAAAATTGATGTAGCAATGTTCTTTATCTTATCTTACTTCGTTAAAAACTAGGTACGTTAATAAATTACAGAATTTTTGTTAACGAAATTGAAGAAATTAATTTGTAGGTCATTACGATATTGCGATTAAGTAGGTACTCACCTACCTATTTTAAAACTGTAGGAATAGTGGGAACAGGTGTTGGTCAAACATACTAGAGAATTTATCGCGTTTTTTTTTAATTTTAACTATATCTGCCCACTTTTGGTGTTTATTTTTTTCCATCAGTATATTTTAAGACCTTGAAATTTTTTGGACTTTGGCTCCAAAAAAAACCGTTTTTTAGGGATTGTTGACAAATTAATAGGTATCTTTTCAAGCCCTCTCCCCTTCCCCTCAATGAATTCCATATTACCATTCATCTACGGATATTAGAGGAAAAATTGAAAAATTCTTTTTTTTTGGTTACGTAGAAACAATCGGGCATATTTAAATCCTCAAAAAACATTTAGAATTACAAAAATCAATTCTTTTTTGTCTGGGATTATTTTAATAATTTAAAATTATTATATTCGAGGCGTGTCAAGGTTCAAGTGACGTTACTAGTTACATTCTCATAGATAGGTACATATACATACACTACAGATACAGTTATAAATATTCACATTGATAAGTAACCGCGTGTATTCGTTTTTTAACCGTTCTAGTGAACGTAGGAAAACATGAAGATATGGTTGATGAAATACGTCCCTGAAAATGGTATGGTAGCTTGAATAATTCGAAAAAAATTGTAATATTCGTCAAAATTAGTGCGCAAATCCTATCAAAATGATTCACACATGAATTGGCCGAAATTAAAATTTATTATTTTACGTCATTCTTCGAATTAACTATTTTATTATATTTTTTAATTTTTACAAATTTATTAGGTTGAAAACTAGGTAGTCTAGGTACATAATTTGAATTTGTTGTTACTGAATTTATCGTCACCTCGGTTGTATTTCTGAATTAAGTTAGATTCCTATCTGTCGTCATGGTTCGTAGTAATTTCAAATAGCCGTTTAATTAAATTTTTCTAATCCGGGAGAGTCGTAAAAAATGTGAAAAAATGAAGAATATTTCAAAAAGAATCAGGTCATGTACTTACTTACACGAATGTATCTTATCAACTTGTCAGTTGTTGACGTTTTGTGGCATTTTACAATTATCTTATTTCTACATGAATTTATGTTCTTCGAAGTTCATTTTAGATTAATTAATTTTTAATAGGTAGGTACATCAATATGTCAATATCAGTGACACTGTTGAGTTATGCTTTTACCCATCTTATGTAAGTATTTGCAATGTTCTTGAGGCAAAAATATGTAGAGGCTAGATAGGTATGTTACCATAGGTATACAAAATAAGTATGTTATGTATGTACCTACAAAATATCCATGTACCTATTTCCTATAATTCCATAACGTTGGTTATAATAATCCATTTTGATAAATACACTGCTTATAGTTATATCGCCTACATCGAAATGAGTCAAATCATGAAATGAGTTGTTTATCAAGCAGAATTTAGATAACGTGCATTCGTATTCTAAATTATTGATTCATTTCATTGTTCAGCTGAAACATGATAAATGTAACTACTACGATTCCGATAAAATTTTCCATGCATTATTCACCATCATTCGAAATTGCAACACGGCATCTCATACCATGTTTCGCTTCGAATAAGGCGTTGAAAATTTCAAAAAGAGCGCCAAAATTTCATTCATATTTGATTACGTCGTAGGTCTGTGAAACAATTCGTTATTTTCCTTCACCCTCTAATGTTTTCGTGTTAGGGTGTTTTCATTGTATTGATCGTTCTACAATCTATTTCGATGACTATGAGATGAGTAACATATTTTCCTGGTTGTAGGCGTTCAATGGCACGCCGCCGAGATTATGGTTTAGCGCAACCGTTAACTTTCACGAGAAAATTCGTAAAAAATGACTTGTTTTAATCACACGAAATGTTCGATGCAACACCATCTCTGTTGCTTACGATTCATGCGGACGAAATAAATTTCGTGCATAACGTACTCGTACATGTACATTACATACCTACATATGGAGTTATGGGCAAGGAGGGGTATTCATTTGATGTCAAGTACTTTTAGAAAGGGTTACCACAATCGATTACTTTCAAAAAAAAAAATCAATTTTCTTCAACTCCTCTTATTGTTGCCTTCTGCACGAAAAATATCAATTATCCTTTGATAATGCCTATTCGATGGTAACCAATCTAACGTATCAAAATTTTGTAACACTGGTAACGTCAATGTATCAGAAAACAAAACACGATAATGAAGACGAACTTTCCATTCTAACCTTGAACACAAGACGAGAACTTTCTTACACGACGTCAGGGGAAAAAAAAACAGAGAAACGCCAGAATCCGAAGCACACCCGAGACATCTAAAACGAAAAAAAATTACACATAGAATTACATCGATACGTGCGCAAAACGCAAAGGAAATCTGTAAAATAAAACGAATTACCTCGTTATATACTTTTATTTCTCTAGAAATTATGATACACGTATCTCAAGCGGATTTTATATAGGTAAAGAATATAAGGAACAATATAACTAATAAAATGCTGCTACTGATGTAAGTATCTTAATAAATATTTACAGATATACTAGCGACTGTTAAATAAAAGAGTTTATAAATCCATGTACGGGGTTCAAACACAATAACTGCACTTTTGACTCGTTAAAAAATATACAAGTGTATTGTTCCTTCGTAAATTAATTACTGATCAGCGATCACGATTTACACAAGTGGATACCTGAACAGAGAGTTTCAGATTACTGAATATATACATTCGTGGATGAGGTGCAAAATTACATGAAAATTTTCACTACACAAACGTTACGTAGGCCAATAAAAGTATGAACTTGAGATTAATCATAAACGTAAATCTAAACGATAGAAAAAAAAAGGATACACAAAAACAAAAATTTTCATCAGTAAAAATTAAATGACGTTTTGGTAAAATCGAATCGACATAATTTATATTGTTTTACTGTACCATAACAAAAAATCAGTACTTTAAAAAGTTTTTCGCCAGCGAATCGGAAACAAAAATTCAATGAAATGCCAAAATATAAATTTTTTCGTTAATTTTGTACTAAAGGTAACTTATAACTTTATGGTACGGCATTTGAAATAATAATATTCTATTTATAAATAAACGAAAAATTAAAATACATAAAATAAAATCAAAAAACTATATTTAAGATAATGATAATGATGATCATTGTTTCAAGATAAAAGTTGTAAATGGTACATTCTCTATGATCACAGAAAAATCAACGTAATGTGCTGAACAACTTATTAGCTTCAAAACAATGCCATTCATCGTACTTACAAATCGACACTCTTACGATTTATGTTTTATGTTTACAATTTCATTGTGCAAATTCAAATTTACAAATAAAGTATAACCAGACTACTTACATGGAATGTAAATCGCATCAACAAAGCTAAGTTAAACACGTATATTCACACATTCACTATTCGTTATTAAGTAAAACGGTATTATAATTTAAACATGAAATGCGTTGATACGAAGAAAACGAATGAGGTAAATAGCGAAATAAAAATATTTTCCTGAAGCTGGACTTTACGTGTAACTACCGAATAAAACTAATTCTTAAAATAGACTTCAACAAACTCTATGATACATTTCGTTTAATACTTGAACTGCATGCTTCATTTGTATAGGAAGGGTAACAGAAATGATATAGAATCGTTCAACGTGAACCTTACGGTACGTATTACAATGAAGTATAATTTGACTAACAAGCGACAATATCGTAACCCCTTTCTTGCGTTTCACCGTCCGGCTATCAAATTTTCAAAAAACTCATTTCAAATCCCACAGAGTTTAATAACGATTAAGTACGCGCGATTTTCAAAGCGAGATAACATGGATAAATGTATTAGTTGAATTCATTGAAACAAAAAAAAAAAAAACAAAAAAAACGAAATCACTTCGACTTTTTTTGAAATTCAAATGGTAACGCTATTAATATTACGACAACAAAATAGAAACGTAAAAAACGAACTTTAACCGGTGTGGAATGAAAAAGCGATATTTTTATACACCAATGGTTGGAGGACTCAGTTCAAGAATCAAGCTAATGCGATAGTAAAAATTGTACGTTAGAAGATGCATGCAACTTAAAAACGAAAAACGAAAGAAAAAAAAAGAATAAAAAATTAACGATTAATTAAATAACTACATTAGACACTAACGATCACTTTTCAAGAATGGTTTTTAGAATGATTAAAAAAAAACAACGGATGAACATGATATTCGTAGAACATTTAAATCAGAAGATTGATCTGCGTATTTTCTTAAGTACACAATTCACTTTGTATACATGTAAATGGCAACGATTAACCCGTAAAGACCCAATACTTCGGCGAAAATTAAAATCAAAATCATTCCTACGAATAGACGTGGTTGTTGGGCAGTACCTCGAACGCCAGCATCACCGACAATACCGATAGCGAAACCGGCTGCCAACCCGCTGAATCCGACAGCTAATCCTGCGCCCAAATGTAAAAATCCTCTGCAAAAAGGGCGAGAATTTCGATAAATTATCTAGCCTTTCAAGGTCAATACAAGATGTGAAATTCATCGTCGTACCTGTACAGTGGGTATTTTTCGGGTGTTTCTAAGGAACCAGCTATTAAAACGGCCACTACCAGTCCATAAATAGCGATAATACCAGCCATGACTACGGGAATAATCGATTTCATGATCAACTCTGGCCTCATCACCGACATAGCGGCGATACCTGTACCAGACTTTGCCGTTCCATAAGCTGCACCTAGGGCTGAAAAAAATACGAACATGAGACAAAATCGCAAAAGTTGAAGGGTTTATTTAATTATATGACGTAAAGGATTAGTTATAATACGTCAAATTCCCCGGAAAATATACCACCTATGACCAACGAACAACTAATTACTCACACCCTACATATGGCTTCAATGTTATCAGCAAAATTAATCAGATTTACAGCGAAAATCGAGTGTTTTCAATTTTTCACAAAAAATTATGCAAAAACTTGTTCTAATATGCATAGTTTTTCACCTATTGAGAACCACCGAAAGTTGCTGATTTACTCCTCGGGGTAAATTGCTTCAATTATCAACATAGGGTGTGGTATTCACGTACCACACATGAATAGAATCAAAATTATCTTTAGCCGATAGAATGGTGAAATTTCATTCTTAATTTTAAGCATAAGATAGGATGTCAAAGGCTTTATATATACCATATAAACTATACATTGGAAAAAAATCAATAATTCATCGTAACCTAAAAACGACCATCTTGGATAAGAAAAAGTAATACTTACCACTAAGAACTATAGCCGAAGCCGCGCCCATAACGCCGAAAAACGGTCCGTAAATTGGATTATTTGGATCAGCCATTTTAATGAGAAATTAATTATTTTTAAATTTAAACTAAAATATATAAAAAATTTGGAGAATTAAAATGAAACCACTCCTCAAACCACCGTACGTATTATCACACAAAATTCACCAATGCCCTACGGTGACGGCCCAATACAACTCTGTACTCTGCGATTTTCGTTGACTCGTTGTCTTGATAAAGAAAAACGCCCATTGGTTACCTTTTCCACAGAAAATCACCACTACCTATATATTTTGTACAGAAAAGTGGCACGTGGTCATTTTTAACATTAGGTAGGTTGTACATTTGACAATTTCTTTATTTTAAATAGAAATTAAACTCAAATCGTAGTATAAAAAACGTTGGAGGAAGCTCGAAAAATTGCATCTCAACTTTTTTAAAAATCGAGAAGTGAAATTAATCTCACTTGAATGGTTATTTTCTTTAAAGTTGATGCTTTAACAAAAAATTCAAAAATTGTGTAAACGACATTACGCCAAAAAACGATTACCTTCCTAACTACCAGCAGAATTTTAGAAAATGTAAATACTCAATTAATCGGCCTAATTGTTCTGGAAAATGAATTATTCAAACTACTACGAGTACGAATTAATTTTTCAAAATAATAAAAACTTGTCATATGTCTCGTGTAATTGATTTGCAACGGATAAATTTTCATTTCAACGTTTCTACCTAGGACAAAGTGCGAAAATGACTCGTTGTCGTTGGCTATTCGTTGGCTATGGCTGTGGTTGGTACGGTAATTTCATATTTCTTCAGTTTTCTTCAAACACCGACACACCATCAAACACCAACACACTTGTACTACAAAACCCAAAACAATTTTTTGATGATTAAAATTAAAATGATTGATTTGATGATATGAAGTGATTCGTGATAGGCTATTTAATGGAGGCGGTTTGTTGAGTACTAGTGCCAATTATGCTATGTGGTAACAGTTTCTCTGCAGTTGAAGATTGAAAAATGAAGTACTCTCATTGATTGTTAGCTCATGTAAGTGTAATTTACTGACAGTTATTCTATACTTAAACACTTTTTTGTTGTCCAATTCATCCTAATTATGGGTGTATCCGTATGAAAATTTCGGCATAATCACCTATCTGAATCATCGTTATAGTTTACGGAATAACGAACCAGTTGAAGTAGAATCATTGATAAACATTTGGTATTATTTTATATGAAATTTGTGTAATCGGACTACCTAAAATCTGCCCTCAAGTATTTAACCGATATAACGATCATATCCATGTTTTTCCTTCTAATTTCTTTCCATTCTACTTGCATATAATTGAATTATATTAATTTTCCTATTCCTAAATACCGTTTATTCAGTATGTGAAAATAGTCTTGTACTTGGAATGTCTTTAGGTATTGTACTTGTAGCGGTGTCGGTATGTTTACGAATGTGGGTGAACTTGATCTGTATTTTGACAAATATTTATTTATTTTTTTTATATTTCAGTGAAGTAATATTTCAGGGTATATCCTGCATTTCCTGCAAAAATGCCTGCTGTCAGAGGAGATGGAATGCGCGGTTTGGCTGTGTTTATTTCCGATATCAGAAATTGTAAGTATGAATGTGTTTCTTGTTCTGCTTTTCATAATGTATGGAACTATTATAATTGTTTCATTATGTTTTGTTTTCGATCTAATTATTTGATTTGTATTGTATCGATGTGGGTTTTTCTATTGTTGATTCTTCATTCTCTCTATTACTGTGAATATATTCAGAAACGAATAGGAAACCCAGCAATTTCCCTTCGAATAATTACCATTGATATTATATCTTTCCTTATCTAATAAGCGATAACAGTTTGTCACTTACTCCCACATGTTGAAGCTTGAACGCTTATCGGTATTTATTGTTTTAGGTAAAAGCAAGGAAGCAGAAATAAAACGAATTAACAAAGAATTGGCCAATATTCGTAGTAAATTCAAAGGCGATAAAACTCTAGATGGTTACCAAAAGAAAAAATATGTTTGTAAACTGCTGTTCATATTTCTGCTTGGACATGATATCGATTTCGGTCATATGGAAGCGGTCAATCTTCTGTCGTCGAATAAATATTCGGAAAAACAAATAGTAAGAAGGGTAGATTTTGAAAACACAAAATGAAAACTGTTTCGTTACATTGGTTGTTTATTTTTCCAGGGTTACCTTTTCATATCTGTGCTCGTTAATACAAACAGCGATCTCATCAAATTGATTATTCAAAGTATTAAAAATGATCTATCATCGAGGTGAGTTTATATCGGCCTGGGGTCGGATTGTGATAAAAATACGAAATAATTCGTTGAATATTTTCGTTACAGAAACCCAATTCATGTTAATCTTGCTATGCAATGTATTGCCAATATCGGTAGTAAAGATATGGCCGAAGCTTTCGGCTATGATATACCGAAACTTTTAGTATCTGGGTAAATATCCGAGTAATTCTGCTGATATCTCAATTTGGGAACCAATTTACAACGCGATTATCTATTTTTATTCTTCAGAGATACGATGGACGTTGTAAAACAATCAGCCGCTTTATGTTTATTGCGATTATTTGCTACGTACCCTGAAATAATCCCTGGCGGAGAATGGACCTCTCGTATTATTCACCTTTTAAATGACCAACATCTCGGAGTAGTCACAGCAGCTGCTTCTTTGATAGAAGCTCTCGTTAAACATAACCCCGAAGAATACAAAGGGTGTATAAGTTTGGCAGTATCGAGATTATCTAGGGTAGGAATCGTCTTTATTTTTCTTTTTGTCAGATGACAGGTATTTGATTTTAATTATTGTGTTCTTCGTAGATCGTCACCGCTAGTTATACGGATTTACAAGACTACACGTATTACTTCGTTCCGGCTCCGTGGTTGTCTGTAAAACTTCTTAGACTTCTCCAAAATTATCCTCCACCTGGTTTGTATACTTGATCATTCAAAATATGTGAATTGTCGACGCCGGTATTTAATCACTGTGATAATTATACAGAGGATCCCGGCGTACGTGGCAGATTGAACGAATGTTTGGAAACAATTTTAAACAAAGCGCAAGAGCCTCCTAAATCAAAAAAGGTTCAACATTCCAATGCTAAAAATGCGGTGCTGTTTGAGGCAATAAGTTTAATTATACACAATGATAGGTAAATTTTTTGTCGTTGGGAATAAGTGCATCAAATGATCATTCTAATCGTTGATGTGGTGATTTCAGTGAACCCAATCTGTTAGTTAGAGCGTGTAACCAATTAGGACAGTTCCTTTCTAATAGAGAAACTAATTTAAGATATCTAGCGCTAGAATCAATGTGTTTGTTGGCGAATTCTGAATTTTCGCATGAAGCGGTGAAAAAGCATCAAGAAGTTGTTATTCTTTCGATGAAGGTAAAATGAAACATATTCTGGACAATTTCAGCCTAAGAATTGACTGATTATTTTGAATTGATTTTCAGATGGAAAAAGACGTATCAGTCAGACAACGTGCCGTAGATTTATTGTACGCTATGTGCGATAAAACAAATTCCGAAGAAATTGTTCAAGAAATGTTAAACTATCTTGAAACTGCAGATTATTCTATAAGAGAAGAGATGGTACGACGAAAATTATGCTTATTTTAAACATTTTCTATTCATGTGTCTCGAATGTATAAAATTTTTCATTCAAAATGCAGGTATTAAAAGTAGCTATACTAGCCGAAAAGTACGCCACTGATTATTCATGGTACGTCGACGTAATATTAAATTTGATACGAATAGCGGGAGACTACGTTTCCGAAGAGGTTTGGTACAGAGTTATACAGATCGTAATTAACCGCGACGATGTGCAAGGATATGCGGCAAAAACAGTATTCGAGGTATAGATCACCCTTTCGTAGATTCTTTTATTCTTTCATATCGTTGATTAATTTTTATACAATTTTTAGGCGTTGCAAGCTCCAGCTTGTCACGAAAATATGGTCAAAGTAGGAGGATACATTTTAGGAGAATTTGGTAATTTAATAGCCGGTGACCAACGTTCAGCTCCAAGTGTTCAGTTCCAGTTATTACATTCCAAGGTACGAAAAAAAATTTCAAAATTGACAGAAGTCCGATATTTGATATTGATTTTTGCTTCGTGTCTTTTCAGTATCATCTATGTTCACCGATGACACGGGCTTTGTTACTCTCAACGTATGTGAAATTCGTTAATTTATTCCCCGAAATTAAAGGAATGATACAGAGCGTTTTTACGCAAGATAGTAATATTAGAAGTGCTGACGCTGAACTGCAGCAGCGTGCATCGGAATATTTGCAATTGTCCAATATTGTCACCACCGATGTATTGGTGAGTACTTGAGGGTATAAAACACAACTCGATGTTGAATTCGGCCTCTCATCATATGGTATTATTTTAGGCCACCGTTTTAGAAGAAATGCCAGCTTTCCCAGAGAGAGAATCGTCCATTCTTGCCTTATTAAAACGAAAGAAGCCGGGAAGGGTTCCTGATACTGTTGAAGGTAAAGAAGACAAGAGTCCTGCTCCTTCTCCTATCAATGCTTCACAAGTAAGTATCACAGATATATTTTAATTAAAGCGTGTCCATTTTTGGTAATACGTATGTAATTTGAATTTGCAGCACGTGAACAATAATAACACATCAGCGACGGATTTACTCGGATTATCGACACCACCGACATCTGCAACGGCGCCTTCATCAAATGCAAACGTATTAGTCGATGTTCTGGGTGATTTGTATAATTCTTCTTCAAATTCCGTTGGAGCTACGCAAAATACGTACAATCCTAAAAAGTATGAAGAATCGGGTATCGTTATGTATTTCAATTTCCAGTCTATTTTATCGTAATCGTCTTATTTAGATTCGTATGTAAAAACAACGGGGTGTTATTTGAAAATGAGTTGATTCAAATCGGAGTCAAATGCGAATTTAGACAGAATCTTGGGCGATTGAGTTTATTCTATGGAAACAAAACCTCGATACCATTACAAGTAAATGAGCGTCGATTATTTCAGGTTTTTCAATCTAGAATGAGATATTTATGTATGAAAACTTCGATTTCAGAATTTTGGAGTAGTTGTTTCTAGTTTACATGAATGGATTACGAGATTGAATGTACAAATAAAATCTGTAGATTCAGCTTTGGAAGCCGGAGCTCAAGTGCAGCAGTTGCTGAATGTGGAATGCTTAGAAGATTATAACGGTATTAAAACAAAAAATATTCTGTTTATTTAGGTTTTTTTTTTTCAATATCGAAAACTTAATTTTTATTTGATTTCAGATACACCCAATGTAGCAGTCTCTTTTGTGTATAATAATTCACCACAAAAATTATTAGTTAAATTACCATTGACAATAAATAAATTTTTCGAACCAACCGAAATGAATGGTGAATCGTTTTTCGCCCGATGGAAAAATTTAGGGAGGTACGTTTATCGGAAATGCAACCATAAAATTTAGCATTCGTGAATTCTGTTTTAAATATTTTTGTTTGCAGCACTCATGACCCACAAAAATCTCAGAAAATCTTTCGAGCTAGTCAACCCATGGATTCGGCTGCAGCCCGTACTAAACTTCTTGGCTTCGGTATGCAACTTCTTGACGGAATCGATCCAAATCCAGAAAATTTCGTTTGTGCCGGTATCATTCATACGAAAACACAACAAATCGGTTGTTTATTGCGTTTAGAACCTAATAAACAGGCACAGGTACGTACATCGTAACAAATTTTTTCGGCGGTTTATTAAAAATTACCTATGTTGAAATTATTGTGTATTTTCAGATGTACCGTTTAACGGTTAGATCTAGTAAGGAATCCGTTTCCGTAGAAATCTGCGAGTTGCTGGTTGATCAGTTCTAAAGTTTAATAAAGCTGCAAAATGGAGTTAAGACAAATAATAATTATTAAGGTATGAATGCTGAGTAGTCATTCCCTACAAACTGTATACAAAAATTGAAAAACATACGTATTTATTATTACGATTTTTTATGCGGTGCGTTGGGATTCTAAAATAATTTAAAATATTTTCATTTTCTTCTCGATGAATTTGGTTTTTTTTTTTTTAATGACTTTGTTAAATGGTATTTTTTAGTTTTACTCATCGTAATCTCAAAGACTACTTTCGACAGGAACGGTCGTAATTATACATTTCTTATTATTTTAAATTAAAGAAAATTACGCGCTTTCTTAATGTATTCTGTTAATTTGCTGTTAATTTATTGTATGAATGTACTTTTTGATACAGGCTATAAAACCAAATTATTATTGCATATTATTAATTATTTATTATAATTTTTTGAAATGAATTGAAAAAAGAAATTATGTAGAATATTTGTCATCTTATAGATCGTTTAATTCCATTAAGCCCAGCTTAATTCGGTAGTGCTTTTTGTTTTTATAATATTCTAGTTAATATTCGTTATTCATGTCGTATTTCAACTATTATGTTATACGTCTAATTTACTGTAGTTTTTAAGTGTGATGCAAATTGAAAATATGAATGGTGAAGGCTTGTAAAACGATGTACATAAAAATGTATGTGGAATGTCATCCAACTTGTAGTATGTACTTGTAGTTATTTATTATGCGCATTGTTTAGACGACTGTTAAATCGCACATAAAACTATTGAGAACTGCTTTTTGTATTTTATAGTATAGATATACTTATTTTTTTTGAACATTTACACTTTACCATTCGCCAGTAAGTTTACACTTTATTCATGCTGTTTTGCGTTAAAATGTTAATCATTTGTTTTTATCATTATCAGTTATGCCAGATTATTTCATTAAATCGAATGAATTTGATGTTCGCTATAAATTATAGCAGCAATTTTTATAATTACTCTTATTTTTTAATGTACAAAATAATATAATAATGCGATACGTAAACATAATATTTTTACATTACATCGATATTTATCGTGTTGTTTGCTTTTTTTTGTTTTGCTGATATTCTGCTGCTATGCTCCTAGAAATATTTTGTATCCCCATGGTCCAAACGCAAAAGGAAGTGGTTTTTTTACGATGTGTCTTCATAGCAAAATCGAATGAATATCTGTTTCATTGACGAGAATATTATATTTATTTTTATTAATAATAAAACAACAAAATTATACGTTAGAAATAATAAACATTTCTGTTGAATGCTCGATATTATTGAATAATTGAAGTAAACCTCAATCGTTGCAAAAAAGAAACTAAGTATCTAAAAGGTACATTTTGACTAGATGGTTATTCAGAAACGAAGCGAGGGCTGTCTACATCGCACTTCACGTTCCTTATTTTGAGTGTGATCTTTCAACAAGTTGAATACTTCGTTTTTAAATTCTGCAGGAGGTTCTTCTTTGCCAATTAACCAATAATATAAATCCCAATCGTTCGACGGCTCATTTATAAGTTTATCATATTGATCCAATAGGTCCGGACTAAAAGAATGTAAATATTTGTTTACGAATGTACTCAGTAATAAATCGTTTTCCAGCATTCCACGTTTTCGAGATTGATATAATAATCTGTAATTAAAACGGGTAGAGTTATTGAAGAAATGATTTCACTGAGGTGGAGGTGAAAAAACAGTAAGCTTACCGAGCTCTACGTTGATCTACAGACTCATTTTTTCTTTCTACTCTGGGAATTTCTAATTGAATAGTTGAATCCGATGAAGCATTGGAATTTTCAAGGATACGGCTAATACAGAAACTTCTTCCAGATATGATGTTCAAACGAGAAAAGCACGTTTTGAACATGATGTCGTCGTATTTCTAGATTTAAAAACTATAGAAAATTTTCTTAGGTGATTTTAGCATTGAACCGAACTTCGAATTTGATCAATTTTACTTACACGACACTTCTATCGAAATATTTCCTGGACCGGTGCTCGATGAATTCTACTGTGTTTCTGAAAGAATTAAAGGATGCTGGAACTCCTAGAACATGACTGGAATTTATAAAAAGAACAGCAAAATTGCAAATTTCAGTGAAAATTTTTCAATTTTTCTAAAAAAATCCTCTGATAACGTTATCATAATATCAATCCAGAATTTCAGTGTTGCACTGAATTTTGAAAATTCAAAATTATCTTTTTTTCAAATTCAGTTTTTTAATACCTAATTTTTTTAGGGAAACAAAAAACGAGAAAATTTTTGAAATTTTCTGGTATGGTGAATATTTTTTTTGATCTCTGATTTTTGACCTTGAATAATTCTTAAAAATTTCATTTACAAGCAGAAAAATGATCGCTTTTAATTTTTTTGAAAAAAATTATTTTCTCCCTAAAATGACAACTGTTGGCTGCTTTGATGATTTTTATTTTCCACCCAAAAATCTCAAAAAACAACAAAAGTTTGCGCCTTTAAGTTTCTTCTGTTTTCCGCGCGAAGAAACGAAACGATCAACGAGAAAACGGCGGCATTGTTTTCAGAAAAACTTCGTTATTGTTTGCCAGTGGTGTTAATCGATTGCTCTATTATTGATTTCATTTTATAATTGCCACTTATGTGCTTGTTTTCTTCAGCAAACGGACGATATTGCGCCAAAAGTACAGGCGCTGTAGTGCAGTAAATCTACGAGTTTAAATAGTCACTTTCTGTTAGCAAAAAGGGTAAGTTGAAAGCTTGATATCTTTATAATTAGTCAATGAATTATACCAATGGATTACTGAAGATTTAAAGACACTGTTCCACTGTCTAGTTGACCATCTTGTAAAATTCGGAATCATCTGAATGAATTTTTTCTCATTTCAGAAAACGTGTCATCATGGTGACTGAAACGTGCGACGATTCGCATTTAGACAAGAGTCCACGTTCTGCTTCCTCTTGCACCGAGCCTAACATGTTGCTTCCTGAAAGCTCGAATGATTCATCAATCAAAACGCGCGAACTCGTGTCCAAAACCAACGACGAAGAACCTGCAATCGCGCCTGCCTCTGATCAAAATGATACATCGGTGCTGATTCCTTCGGACGAAAATAAAAGCGACGAAACTCGCAACAACGTTAACAGCGAAGAAGAAACCGAATCTGAGACAGATGACGAGTCCAACAATACAGCAGGTACCAGCTCACCATTGAGAAATGACGAACAAACTTTACCCGACGAAGAAGAAAGTAATCTCGAATTATTACCGCAAGATGTTATCGAAGAAGAGAAACGATACAAGTTGAAAACCGAACAAGATATGTGTGAGCTTGCTCAAAAACGCGCCATTTTGCCCGACGCCGAAAAGGCGAAACGTTACAAGCAACTGATGACCTTACTCGGTAAAAGTAGTCAATATGCAACATACATGTCGCAAAAATTAATTCACGATAAAGAATTGAATAAACCCAAAGACGACTCTAAAGAAAACGACAATTCCAAAGAGAATAAAAAGAATACGAACAACGCAGTCAAGCGAAAGTCGGCAGCTTCAAGCAAGGACGGTTCTGCTAAAAAAATGAAAAAGAACGCCGAAGAATCGAAGGAAACTGATCCCGAAGTTCCGAAAGGTTTCTATAAGAATAAATTGGGATTCATCGTACCCGATAAACAACCAGCTTTGCTGTGCGGTGGAGTAATGCGAGATTACCAAATAGACGGATTCGAATGGTTAGTAACGTTGTTCAAAAACGCAGTTAATGGAATCCTAGCCGACGAAATGGGTCTCGGTAAAACCATACAGATAATTTCGTTGATTGCTCATCTGAGAGAAAAGGGCATCTACGGTCCGCATATAGTTATCGCACCGTTGAGTACGCTGCCAAATTGGCTTTCGGAATTCGCTGTATTTGCTCCCGATATTCCAGTCATGCTGTTTCACGGAGTCGAACCGAAAAGAATCGCACTTAAGAAGAAATTCGCCCAAGCGTACAAAAGCGCAGATAGATCAAAAATACCTGTAATTTTGACCTCGTACGAAGTACCTTTGAGGGAGAAAAGATTCTTAAGCTCGATCAGCTGGAGCTGTTCGATTGTCGACGAAGGACATCGGTTGAAAAATTATAAATCTATGCTCAGCGTAGAGCTGCGAAGATACAAAACCGAAGGACGTTTTATTCTCACCGGTACTCCGTTACAAAATAACCTAACCGAATTATGGTCGTTGTTAAACTACCTCATTCCTGAAATATTCGACGATCTGCCTTTATTCGAAAGCTTATTCGATTTTTCCGACTTGAGCGACGCCGAAAAACAAAATCAGCTCATCGAGAAAGAAAAAGAAGAGCAAATCATTTCCAAGATGCATAAAATCTTAGAACCGTTTCTGTTGAGACGAATGAAAAGCGATATACGCGATATCAAACTACCTCGTAAAAAAGAAGTTCTGGTGTATGCGCCGTTGACACCAGATCAAGAAGAACTTTACACCGGTACGATGGAAAGAACATTAAAGGCTAAGTTGGAAAGAGGAGAAGAAGAAGAAGAAGATTTAATCATCGATGGTAAACGAAAACGACGCGCTACCCAGAAACTATTCTGCTACAATGATTCCTGGGATTACGACCGATTTGAAGTTTTCCTGCGCGACAAACAAGCCGAAGTTGCTTCGGAGCACGTCGTTGTCGAACCAGATGGCAGGCAGTTTTATTACAACATCAATATGCAAAATCGTTGTATGCAGTTGAGAAAAATTATCAATCATCCGTACTTGGTGAAATGTCCCATCGTGCCCGGCACCAGAGATATCGTCATCAACGAAGATATGATCCCGAAAAGTGGCAAACTGCTGGTGTTAGATGCTCTCTTACCCAGATTGAAGGCCACTGGTCATAAAGTTTTGTTGTTTTCTACCTTCAAAATCATGCTGAATATCATCGAGGATTACGTCCTCATGCGAGATTACAAGTACGTTCGATTAGACGGAGATGTCAATATAGAAAGTCGTTTAGAATCCATTAAGCAGTTCAATTCGGATCCCGATACGTTTATTTTTTTGATTTCCACCCGAGCCGGTGGTCTCGGAATTAACTTGACTGCAGCCGACACCGTCATCATTTTCGATAGCGACTGGAACCCTCAAGTCGATTTGCAAGCTCAAGATAGATGTCATCGTATCGGTCAAACCAGACCCGTCATCGTGTATCGTTTAATCACCGCCGGTACCATAGATCAAAGAATCGTCGACTGTGCCACCGGTAAACGAAAGCTGGAAAAATTGGTCGTCAAGAAAGGTAATTTCAAACAACAACGTACACGTAACGGCGAATTCATCACGATTTCTGAATTAAAAGAACTTCTCGAATCTACCGAACACAAACAAGTCGTTCATCCCAATGGACTTGTTTTAAGTGATGATCAGATCGCTCACTTATTAGATCGCAGTGATTTATTATTGGACGAGTGATCGTGGCATTTTCCCACTTTTTCGTACTTATTTATAACGCTTTAAGTTTATAAATTATTCGGTAAAAAATAATTATACTGTGATGTTGTTTTCGAGTATTATATTTCTAAGGCGATTCCTAGATTAGTTCGTTTATTTCACGTGATTTTATTTTTATTAATTTAATGTTATCGTATATTATGTCAAATCGTTTATTGACGTCGTCGATTTTTTTTTGTAAAATTAATTATTTATTGGTAGTTTTTTGAAAATATATATTTCGTTCGTGCATTTTCAAATGATTCGATTTTTTTTCTAGATTTATCTTCGATGATAGCGATACTCGTGAATTTCTTGTTCGAAGAACTGCATTCGATAAATAATTCTAAAAAAGAAAAATATTTTCATCGTTCAAATCTTACGGAAGCTGAATAAGTACATAAATTTCGAGAACATGGCGAAGGACATCAAGCAAATATGTAAATCTTCACTTCTGATATTTTTAAAAAAATTCTAATTACGTACCGTACATTAACAGATTGTTAAAGGCTCTGGTGTGATTTGGGGGTCATTTGGCCCTTGGTGGAACTTTGACAAAATTTTTATGTCATTCGACTTGCCTATGTAGAAGATGATTTTAGAGCGCAAAAACGAATTTTTACCACACCCCCCGGGGCGGGGGCCTCAAAATACGTGATTTTCACTCTAAAAATTCTATCTCCGCGAGTTTTCAACCGATTTTTTTCAAATTTGGCATGTAGGCAGAGGTACTTGAGGGGAGTACCCTGAAATTTTTTCAGATTTTTTCGACCACTACAATGACCTTAAATTTGACCTTGAAAGTTTAAAATCGCCCTGGGGGCACCGTTTTGGCGTGTGGTATAAAGAAAAAAATATTTTCATGTTTCTCACTCTATTTTACATTACTTAGAATTTTTTTCAATTTTTTTTGAGTGGTGGCCTATGCGTGACGTTCAAAAAACCGATAAATCGGTCGTTTTACCTAGTACTTGAGAAATACACTTTGAAAAAAGACAAACATGTTAATCGCAATTTTATAGCTGGAAAAGCTTCTATATGATGCCCAGAGTCTTTGATAAAGTCGCATCGCCCCAGCCCCTATTGCTTTTTGAGCGGGGGGGGGCCTTATAAAAGAAAAAATTGTTTTGCACCGATTTCGCTCAAATTCACGTAAATGGTTCTGTAGGTGTAGAAGTACTCCCCAAAAAATTTTAGCCCCCCTCGACCTCAGGGGGCTGAGCGATCGTTTCCCAAAGTTGGACATTTTTGGTTAAAATGACAAAAAAATCGAGTTTTTTGACTATAAAACTGCTCCAATATTCTAATTTTGAAAAACTTGGTATTTTCTGCGCACATTTTGAGGTGACGAATCCGACTAGCCCATCAAATTTTTCATTCGAATGGTTTACACCCCCCTCCCCATCACGGCCCGTTTGAAAGTGTACAGATCGTGGGTTTTTCAAAAAAAAATAACTTTGTTACATAGGTGACCCAAAAATGACATTTCGAGAGAAAGTGAAAATTTTTTGATTCAAAATGTTCAATTATGATAAAGCACCGCACCTACTCCTCGTTCTTTTTGATGGGGGGGGGGAGGGAGTGAGGGAGCCCGTTTCAATGTTTTTTTTCGCATCGATTTTGGTCAACTTTACATGTCAACTTATTAAGGTACAAAAATATTTGTTTACGAACATCAGCTCCCGACACATCAGGGGGTTGAGCCATTATTTCTCAAATCTGAGCAGTTTTTTGAAAAATTACATAGAAATATTCCCCAAAAAAATTTAGGCTCCCGCGACTTAGGAGAAAGGTTTAGCCATTGCTTCCTAAAATTTCAGGTTAGTATCTGAATATTTTTAATTCACCTAATTGAAAATTTAAGTAGGTTGATACAATTCCACTTGCCCCCTGATGTGTCGCGAGCTGAATTTTGTAAAAAAAATATTACGAAGTCATTTTTTTCTGAAAACCCCACGATCTGTACACTTTCAAACGGGCAGTGATGAGGAGGGGGTGTAAACCATTCGAATGAAAAATTTGATGGGCTAGTCGGATTCGTTACCTCAAAATGTGCACAGAAAATACAAAGTTTTTCAAAATTAGAATTTTGGAGCGGTTTTATAGTCGAAAAACTCGATTTTTTGTCATCTTAACCAAAAATGTCCAACTTTAGGAAGCGATGGCTCAGCCCCGTGAGGTCGAGGGGGGCTAAAATTTTTTGGGGAGTACTTCTACACTTACAGAACCATTTACGTGAATTTGAGCGAAATCGGTGCAAAACAATTTTTTCTTTCATAAGCCCCCCCCCCGCTCAAAAAGCAACAGGGGCTGGGGCGATGCGACTTTATCAAAGACTCTGGGCATCATATAGAAGCTTTTCCAGCTATAAAATTGCGATTAACATGTTTGTCTTTTTTCAAAGTGTATTTCTCAAGTACTAGGTAAAACGACCGATTTATCGGTTTTTTGAACGTCACGCATAGGCCACCACTCAAAAAAAATTGAAAAAAATTCTAAGTAATGTAAAATAGAGTGAGAAACATGAAAATATTTTTTTCTTTATACCACACGCCAAAACGGTGCCCCCAGGGCGATTTTAAACTTTCAAGGTCAAATTTAAGGTCATTGTAGTGGTCGAAAAAATCTGAAAAAATTTCAGGGTACTCCCCTCAAGTACCTCTGCCTACATGCCAAATTTGAAAAAAATCGGTTGAAAACTCGCGGAGATAGAATTTTTAGAGTGAAAATCACGTATTTTGAGGCTCCCGTCCCCGGGGGGTGTGGTAAAAATTCGTTTTTGCGCTCTAAAATCATCTTCTACATAGGCAAGTCGAATGGCATAAAAATTTTGTCAAAGTTCCACCAAGGGCCAAATGACCCCCAAATCACACCAGAGCCTTTTGATTTCAATCTATCAACAGATAATTTATCCAGTAATATTTTTGTTTTAAAAAATAGTAAATTAATCGATTAGATTAATATCGTTCATCTTTAACGTAATCAGAATTCGCAAATTGTTTGGAAATTTTAGTACAAAGGGCATTCACAAAGATATGAGAATTTTGAAATTGAATCGAGCTATTATCAATGAAACGTGGTAATTCCTCGCACCGTAACCTCCGATCAAAACCTGTTTCGCAACGCCGATCGCGTAAATTATCAGAACTGGTCTTATCACCATTGTAAGATGAATTATATTATTCAAACGTTCGGTGCGATCGTATTAAAATAATCTTGAAGCGAGAACAACGAGACACCTCTAGAACATTGTATCTAAGTGCTCAAAAATCATGTCCGTGAAAGTGATTTTGTGTTTGACAGCCGTGGTCATTTCATTTCTATTTTTTGTAAATTGTGATGTAAATGTACAATATAAAATCGAAAATTCGAACAATGATACGGAACAAGGTGTATCTCTTCCCGACGTCATAGAACAGGGTGAAAATAATAATTTCGAAGAAACTGCAATTGCTATTGATGGTTCAACGACACCTCCAGTTACAGAAGCTGTGACACCCAATATTACCACAAAACCGACATGGATTCAAAGAATACCGAAGAAAAACAAAACCAAACAAACTGGTACATAGTATTCGTCATTTATTCAGTCTTATAAATTTACTTACCATAGGTATATGTATAGGTTTACATATGTACCTATGACAAAAGTTACATTAAATCGAAATAATTAATCATGTGAAAAATTATTTTTCAATAAATGTTATTTTTTATATTATTTGACTTTTATGAATATTCACGTCAGTGCTGCGTGGTTTTTTTATCCTTTGATTCGTGGTGGTGGTGGTGTTTACGCGTTGGTGTTGGTCGTGGTGTGGTTGTCTTTTTATCCTTTTTACCTTCGATTTTGGCTTGATATTCGAGGTACTGTGAGAAATAAAAGAAAACATCAGTATTTAATTTAGGCAATAGGCACCTACCTATGTGTTGATTGAATTTAACTTACCAATTTCCAAGTACATTTCGATACTTCGTACCATTTATCACATTTGTCTACTGAGGCAGCTCCTAAAAAAAATACAAAATAAATAGATACCTATATTTAAGTCATTTAAACCTACCTATCTGAATTCTAATTAAAAATGCTGCTACCTGTTTAAAATTCTAAAAAAAGTGGGAAAATGCCACTTTAACTTACTTTCTTTACCACATTTCTTGATTAAGATTTTAACTGCACCATTGCTCAATGAAGGATATTTGGTTTTAATCATATCCTTAATTTGAATTGAATTTATTATGCCTTTATCATCGGTCTAAAAAAAACACAGAATTAAAAAATGTACCTACAATAATGATTAAATTTTTATAGAAATATAATTTTTTTTCTTTCCGTAGTTTTAATAACTACTTATTAGTTATTAGGTAAAAACATTTAGGTAGGTATATTTATCTAATTTTTTCAAGAATACCAAAATTACCCATTCATAAATAGGTACGAATTTATGTACTAATTTTTTTTTTTCAATAAACAGGAAGTAGATAATTTCGAATCAATTATCACCAGGTGTCTTGTTAGTAGTTAACACAAAATTACACTTACCACGCCGATTTTTTGAGGCACACAGAAGAACAAACACTAAAACAGAAATAAGTTACGAATTGTTAATTTTTCTCATTCATTCGAATTAGATAGGTACCTGTTTTTCTTCAAATTTTTAATGACTTACTTTCATATTGTGGTCGCTTTCATCTGGTATGGAAGCGTGTTCGACAAAATATGGAGTATCTGTCAAAAAATGAATAAAAAATTATTATTACCTATTGCTGGTGTACCTGGATTCTTTTTAATTGGGGAATTGTTTCATTATACAAGGTGGCTGGTGAATGTTTATATAAATTGAGTTGTGGAACTTTTGACGAATATATTTTTTATATCTTTGAAATTGAAGGAGTAAATGACCTTTCAAAAATTATAGTTTTAGTCTGAAGTATATTTTTAATCGTAGGTATTTATAAGAATTTGAAAAAGGTTTACACGAACAAATTTCCATTTCTGTGATTTTTTGCTCAACTTAAATGTTAGGGGTTAGGGCCATTCAAAGCAAATGGGTTTCAAAAAATTTTCAACTTTGAATAATTCGTGGTCCCTTCAATTTTGGAGCAAAATTATGCATATCATTTTTCAATTTCCTTGATTGACTTTTTTTAGCTTTTTTTGTGTCGTCTTAAATGTTCAAATTCTAAAAAAAAATAAAAAATGGTTAATATTTCGAGATATAATCCATTCCCATTAGAATACCTATTTTTTGAACTGCAGTTGTCCCTTCGATTTCAAAGATAGGCAACATGTTCATCTAACGATTTTTTTAGTGGTACGTCAGGTACATGGTTCATATCCAAATTTTGTTTGTTTAACAGACCAGGGACTGGACACCCCACATAAATTGGTCATTCTTTTCTGGAGAAATTGATGAAAGACATCATAATACCTTTCGCAGATTTTAATAAAAAATGATTTCAATGGTAGACCACAACCCAAGTACATACATATCATACCATTAAAATTTTAGCTTTTAGCTTTGAGTTTGGACAGGGCGGGCGAGAAGAGAGGAAGGATTAGGTGAATATGTCTTTGCACAAGACTAAAATTTTTTGAAAAAACAATCGAAGGTCAGACAGAGAAAACGAGAAAAGCATCGAGGCTACTTTCAAAAAAATATACCGTAATAAACGTCAAAAAACCAGTCAACTCAACAAAAAATCTGTTAAAATCAGCAAATTTTTTAAAAATCTTATAAATTGTCCAAAAAATTAAAAATTTTCTTTAAAAAATAAAAAGGTTGGTCATAATAAAAAAAAGGTTTCTTTTTCCACATTTTAAGCTTATTATCTTAGATTAATATTTTGTTGCATTCTAAATTTCGAATAGGTTAAATACCTATCTTTTTTATTAAATTTGCGTGCTAAACTCGACAAAATACCAAAATTTAGAAAAATTGTCAAACTTAATAGCAATGTGTTAAAAACGTAAAACAGTAATTTAAAAAAAAATTTAATTACATTTTTTCTCTTGTGAATTCGATGCCACTATTTCTTATGTTTTGAAAGTACATTTTTTTGCATTTTTCGGAAGAAAAAAATGGAGTCTGAATATTTTTAACTGGTCAGCTCTGAGTTTGGGTCTCTTATTAAACATTCCGATTGAACATTTTGTCCAACGGAAAAATTTACTGGATCTCTGACTTCCTTGGGTTAAAAGAAACAAAAAATTTTTATGCAGTTTTTGCCTATCATCAATTTTGAAGGGATTCAGGATAATAATCCATTCACCTATAACTCCATTAGTACAAAAAATTTGTGCTATATTTCCTCCTTTTTTTGACTGAAACAAATAAGAAATTCCATCAATTTTTTCGTTAAAAAATATTTTTGTCGTATAATTTTGCAAATTTACAACTTTGAATTTTTTCTGGGGAGCTTTAACTTAAAACTAATCAAAAAAAATTGGTGGTGAGGTATTTAAACCACGAGTTTTTTTTTCATTTCGATTTTTTATACGTTTATTTGGAGCTTGATAAATACATTGTTTTCAATGGATAAACAGACCCCTAACAGATAGGTACATAAAATTCTCTTCTCGAATTTCATGACCCATAAATTACGAAAAATTCTCCTATACGATTTATTTAAACACAAAGAACCAAGGTTGAAATGAATGTTTACTCGTAAAGCTGGATGTAACCTTTGTATTAACAATAAGTTGATATGTGCGTTCATTTATATGATAAATTCATTTTGACTAATTATCCACTGTTGTGTTTTCGAGGATAAAATTCGCGAAGAAATTACTTTTTTAATAACATTGGTTCTCAAATTAGATATTTATCGATAATTTATGCAACGTAATGATGGAAATGATCTCGTAGGTAGGTACCCATATCTATGTAAAAGCGTAGGTACCTAGCTACCTACGTAAATTTAAATTTAAAGAAAAAAATCAACAACTCGAATTACGTTTTTTCTCAAACATAATCTCTTATAACGAATAGTCGAAATGATATTAATTTACAAAAAAATTCAAAAATGATTCGTTATACTCGAATCTTAAAAAAAGTCGAAAATTTTTACACCTATAAAATACTTACCCAATTGAGTCTGATATTCTTGAGAACACAGCTGTAAAGCTACATGTTCCTGTTCCGTGTAAAAAGTTACGTTGCCTATTCCATTTACCATAAAAACATTTAAAACGAACACAACACCGATGAAAATTTTCATTTTGAAGTTTTAGATATTGAGAAAAAACGAAGAAAAATTGACACCTTAAGATAGGTTCTAACGAAAGAAGGCTAAAACACCGAATCTATCACGACTGATGATTGGTGCAAAAGATTTTTAAATTTATATAAAATCTGGGACCATTGAAAGGTTCGAACGTAGGTACCTAGGAAGGAACTGTGGTCAAAATTTTCCCCAAGAGATTCCCTTTTCATCATTCGATTGAATAACGCTACATTGGTGAAACATTACCAGTTTCTAGGTATTTTTATCAGGTATATTTAAATTCGAATCAAAATACCGTGTTATAAGTTTCACGTGGGTTTTTCAAGTTCAAAAACCCTAAACCTTTTTTTCTTTTATACCTGAAAAAAATGATTGGAATGTAGCCGGTGAGTAAAATCGAACGGAAGTGTGACCAATGAATTTTGATGACCGATCACTCGTTCGGGTATTCGAATTCGATATAGTTACATTATCTCTGAATATATTGTTGTTGTTGTTTGTTTTTTTTTAATAAAATGAGTAGTAGTTCTTGATGCTATAAAATATTTGTAACAGATTTACTGATCTATTTATACTCGGCCTATGTACTTGAGTAGCTAAGGTACCTACATATGCTTACCCATCAATGCATTTATGTACTATAAAAATTCTTCTATAGTTAGAAGCCTGTAGCAGGTGAAATTAGCCTATGTAAGTGGCATGGCATTGTTTTCACTTGATTAGTAAACATTTAGCATCCTTCTGTGTTTCCGTAACAGGTCTAATTGTTTACTTGCAATATATCATGAGAAATTCACGCTGTGTCTGTGTACGTGTCTTTGAAAGGGGGGGAGGGAAATCGGGAATGGAAATACCTGCAATTTAGTCGAAATTATACTTTGCCAAAATTAAAACAAAGGACATTTTTTCACTAAAATAAAATATTGGTGGGTAAGCCAGACTTAATGAAAAATAATAATTATACAGTGCATAGGTAAACATGCACGCGAGAACGTATGATCTGTATCTACATCTTACTAACTGGGTTTCCGTTGTCATCTTGACCCACATGTCGAATGTTGATCAAGGTTAATCATACGACATGCTGAAAATTTGTTATTTAGGCACGCAAATCGATAAAAAGATTTGTTTAAATCGGTTAATTAATCGATACTTACGACGTAATTTTACTACCTATAAGAATCTCTTTAACGATGCTATGATTTATAGTATTTTATGTAGGTATTGTGTATGTAATGTACCTACCTACCTACCTATTATTATCCATTTTTTTGCATAACAATTTAGGGAAACAAACAATTATTCTTTGAAATATTCCTATCTGGTGTGTGTTTAAAATCAGATATAGATACACAATCAAAGATTTATAGGCTACATGTACCTATCAGTAATCCGAGTAATATTTCAAGTTTTTGACCAAGGTGAAATCCGGATGAAAAAGTAGTCGACCCGAGATCCTGCCCGTATCTCGGAAACTAAGTATATTAAAATTAATAGCGTTCTCATCACTGGGTTACAGTCTACTAATTTTTAAGCATAATCAGTTCGCAAAAGTCCTTAAACTTTTTATTCGTATAATTAATAGGAACTAGGCGAATAAAAAATGATATTTGTATGCGTAAAGCAGGTGTACAATACATATATTTATACCTACCTGCCTACCTACTATAGACAGTGAGATGGGAATATTTTTTGAAGGAAGGGAGGGGATGTAGAGTGCGTAATAAGAGATCAATATAGGTTACCTATTTAAAAACAAGAAATTACCGTTTCGCGAATTTTTTCGAAAATTGAGGAGGAAGACAGTTAAAGTTGTAAAGATGTGCATAGACTTCAAAACGACATCTCCCCGACTTCAATTCTATCACTCTCCATAGTCCAGGCATTTTAGGAGTTGACCCCCAAAAATGAAAGCCTGATTTTTTTCGCGTTTTACGTTCGTAATGGTCCACTACACAACATACTAAAATGAACACCCCACAACCCTCCGTTACCCCCAAGGGGGGGGGGGGGGGGTAAACGTCCGCTGAAAACCGGTTTTTCGTGAATATCTCCTCAAATAAGCCTCAAAATTGAAAAGTAGTTATGAACAATCTTGTTCTACGCGTAATTTCCTATCGGAAGGAGGTTTTTCTTTTTCAAAAACACTCACTTCCTTGACCAAAAATTAAGGATGAAAAACGCCTATTTTTCCAATACTTACAGTATTTTTGGAAATAATGGAAATACGAAGCTGAAAATATTGTTTTTGAATCCTTACGACGCAAAGAAATGTTTCGTATCACCAATAATTAGCAATAACATCGTGTTTATACTTTATAGTACTTTTTCTTTCCACAACTTACATTAGATTTTTTAAATGCAGTATTCAATTTCAATAACCTCCCTTATAATTAACGGTAGGGGTTGAAATTTTTGCGGTGATATTTTTTGGAATACCCTACTGGCATGTATTAAAAAATACTCATTTTGGGTACTTTTAGCTTCGTATTTCCATAATTTCCAAAAATACTGTAAATATTGGAAAAATAGGGGGTTTTCACCCTTAATTTTTGGGCAAAGAAGCGGGTGTTTTCGAAAAAAAATGAACCTGTCTGATAGGAAATTACACGTAGAACATGATTGTTCATAACCATTTTTCCATTTTGAGGCTTTTTTGAGGAGATATTCCCAAAAGTTTCGATTTTTTCCAAAAATGCTGTAAATTGTTGAAAAATATGTAGGTGTTTTTTACCCTTAATTTTTGGTCAAGGAAGTGAGTGTTTTAAAAAAAAAACCTTCCGATAGGAAATTACGCGTAGAACAAGATTGTTCATAACTGCTTTTCAATTTTGAGGCTTATTTGAGGAGATATTCACGAAAACCCGGTTTTCAGCTGACGTTTACCCCTTCCTTGTGGGTAGCGGAGGGTTGTGGGGTGTCCATTTTAGTATGTTGTGTAATGGAGCATTACGAACGTAAAACGCGAAAAAAAAATCAGGCTTTAGTTTTTGGGGGGTTTGGTACATTTTTTCTCTTATTTGCCTGGACTACCACAGTCTCCACCAGGTCTCAAAATCTGACTTTTTTTTTAAAAATAATAAACTTTTCACAAATGTTCTAGGAGAAATGTCCATCAAAAATCCCATTAGCAACAATTTTTCATCTCTATACCTTATTTTTCAAGGGTTCTTGGAAAATATAACTTTTTCTACGGTTTTCAATACGTGCCTACTTAAAAATAAGTTGAAAAAAAATTGTTGAAAAAAGTTTTCCTGGAAGTGGTACATATAAATTACCATTTTTGAATTAGATCCTCAACGTAATTCCAATTTTGAAAAAAAAACAAATTCATTATCTTTTTTGGGTGGTAAGGAAACCTGTGGCAGGATCAAATAAGGGCAGGATGAAAATCGGCCTATTGTCGTCTGTGATCAGATGTAGTTGAAAAAAATGTTGCTGCGGTCTGCGTAAGCGTAAGTAATACGTATGTTGAATTACTTTGCGACACGAAATTGTATGAAGTAACAGACCTCTCGGATTGTTTGCCTACTCTCTCATTTCTGAATCAGTGAAATTTAATCAAAAATAACTGAAAAACAGTCAGAATTGCAGCACAGTAATAAATCACTGAAAATTTTTTCACTGAAAGCAAGTCAGTGAAAGAAAATTACTCGAAATCAGTGAAAATTCATTGAAAACTTGGTGATATTTATGAAATTCATTGAAAAATCTGTGAAATTCTTTGAATAATCAGTGAAAAATCGTTTAAAATCAGTGAATTTCACTGGTTTTTCCTGTGCTGCAATTTTGACTGTTTATCTGTGATTTTTCACTAATTCGGAATAAGAGAGTAGCAGCTACATATTATTACCTACGTATGTAGGTATTAAAGTTAAAAAAAAATATAAGCCAATGGTTGAGCCAATTTTTCTTATTTGAGGGCCTTCGTGGCGAAGAGAATTTTTTTCGCCCTGCCTTAGCAGGAGTAGCAGGTCCATTACCAAAAACTCGGGCTCGGAGAAGACTCCCCCCCCTGCATTGGCCTGGAGGGACGTATTGTAAATTAAAAATGGGACATGTTGCAAACATTATTTTTAAACACAAATTTCTTGAAAAAGTAACATATGATACTAGACATGCTTCAATTTATATTTTGGTGATATTTTTTCCAGAATATCACATTTTTCAGATAAAATATCAAAAATGTTCCAAAAGAATCGGAAAATCAACTAAGGCTACTGGAATTTTTCTTGCGAGGTTTTAGAACTCCATCTTCCAAAAATTACTCTTTTTTATTTAAGTCTGTGTACGTACCTATGCACCTCGAATGTACTTGAGTAAATTTGATGAAAAAAATTCATGATTTTTCTTCGTGTCTTTGCTATTTGTAATACTCGTGGTATTTTGCATTTTATTCCATAAACAAATTTCAAAAAATTCTGTACGGTTGAGGTACCTGTGCACAAAAAAATGATTTTTTCAGCGAAATAAAAGGAAAATGTGTGAACTTCAATTTGTTGTAAAATTCAGACAATTTAGCAAATTGGAATAGATTTGGCAGATCGTTTGGTCTAGGGTGGTGCATTATGTCCCAAACTCCCTACTTTCGCGGCGCCTCTGTCACCCCTGAAAAGGTACAATTTGATTTAGTAAGTTTCCGTGACCCATTGATCTTGAAATTGAATACTAATTATTACCTCTTACAAAAATGTTGAAAAGATTTCAACCACGAATCAGAAAATTTCTGAATTTTTTTCGAATTTAAATTGCTCATTCTAAGTATTAACAGATTTGTGCTGTGAAGGGTGGGGGGGGGATTCCTCCTGGTTAACACGTTTGCTGCCGCACGAATATATTCGTAAGTTTGGTTTGCATTGTTTTGTAAGTAAGTATGTAGGTAGTTTTAGTTTTTCTTTTGCTCTCTATTCGAGATGTGTAATTTTAAAAGCTCTTTTTTTGTTCCAACATTTTTTTTTCTTTGGGCCCCGATTTTCTTTGCACGGTCCTGTGTATTACCTACCTCAAAATTAGTCCAAAATTATTTGGTCATTGAGAATTAATTTTGATGAAAAGATGAAATGTTAAAAAAAATTGATAACAAGTGCTCTTTAATTGCATAATGACTTAGAATTCAAGTTGCTTATTCGACAGCCTAAAAAGTGAATTAAAAAATTGTTTGGCTTCAAAAATAAATTTTGATATAATTTTCTGGAAAGTTTTTGTAGCAGAGCTACCAAATGAAATTTTATGAACATATGCAAGTCGTACTTGATACAGTTGGCAGCACTGCCATTCTTACAATTGTTACAATTTTTTGGAAATTTTCATTAAAATTTAGTCTTAGAAACTGAAAATTTTTTGGCTCAATTTAGAGGTAATAAAGTGAGCCTTTTAAATCAGACAGACGTAAGTATAGGTACCTACTAGGTATCTAAGATGGTGTACCTATTTTGTTTTTTTAACGCTTCATTGGTCATTGGCTTTGAAAATGCTCGTATCTACGTAAATACGAAATAAATCTAACCGGCGTATGTTAATTAAATCCAGGTAAATGTACTAATTACTGATATGCGCGAGTAGTTCAGAGAACCGTGTAGAGTGGAAACCCCCGATTTGTCATGTAGTTCAAACAACAAAATTATGGTGGAAAATCCCAGAGCTGAATGACTATGTGACTGAATAGTAAGTATCGATACAAAAATAGTGGCAACAATACGATACCTAGGTGGTTAGGTAGCATAGGTAGTTAGGTACTCTTTTCCGACAACTCGTATATTTTGGGTATAGTACCTGTTCATTTCTCTGTGTAGGTAACTAAGTATAAGTCATGTTGAAAGTGTAGATACCTGAATGTATTTCAAGTCATTATCAGGTAATGATATAATTTAATGATCTCATTAAACTGAAATTTGAAATCATTTAAGTATACTTAAGTACCCGTGGAACGTAATTATACCTAGCTATTTTTTTTCTTGAATAGATAAGTGCATCTCTATATAAATTAATAGGTACAGAAAAGAAACCGCCTAAGATATAAAATTATCTAGGTACCTATTTCTAAAGTTTAAAAAAAATTGACCTCGATTTGCATTAAAAATAATCTAAGCACCTCATCTCTATTTTTTAGGAGTCCAAAGAAATCGAAAAATTTACCTACAAATTACTCCCTTACATGTGAAGGGTTTAATTTACCTATGTACCTGCTGTGTCAACAATTTCGAAATGAAATAGGTATAGATAAAATTACATCAAGCGGTTTATAGGTAGATATTAGATAAGTCGTTTCGTGTTGTTTTTCTGTTGATATTTTAAAATTTTACCAAAAAAAATTATTTTTTTAAAATTAATCATTTGTTTAGTAAAAAATTGCATGTACCTAGGTAAAACTACTTTAAAAAAATCGCAATTATGAATATTCACAGCGCAAAAATTTTCAAATCCAATATCTCTTAAAAATTTCAAAATTGCCTAATTACCATAGGCGTGACTGGACCTTCCGAGTAGGATGTGCCAAAACTTAGGGCCTTCCAATGAAATCAGAGAAAAAATATCCATGTCCAAAAAATTTCATACTTATCAAAATAAAAATAATATCATTGAATCAAAATCGGAATTCAAATTCAAATTTTTTTTCATTGAATGCATATTAATATTAGAACGAAATTAATGAAACGATTTGATCATAATTTCCAAATCGTTTGACTTACACCGTCATTTTATTCATCAAAAATGTGCAGATAATGACGATTGGAAAAATTCAATTCGTTAATTTGTCGAGTCGGCATAAATATTAGAGAGGACTTCGCATTTTAACAACTCTTTAACATTACCCACAATAACAAAAAATCGACAAATTCAAAAATTTTCTGGAGGCTCCAAAACGTCTTGAAACCGCTCCCAATCAATTCGGGAGGTCAAAAATAGGGTAAATATGCCAAATTTCAGTTGTTTTCGTTGATTAGATCAAATTTTCATCTTTTGCAGAGGGATGATGAAATTTTAAAAATTATCCAAAATTCGAGAAATGAACTTCAGTTCCAGAAATTTTAGATATTCCAAGTCAAAGTAAAATTTTGAGCCCAAACAAAGATAAATCGAAAGTACATCATAAAAGAATCTCAATATAATTATATGCAAAATTTCAGATGCTGAAGTTCATTTTTCAAAATTTGGCGAATTCTTGAAATAAAAATTAAGTAAGTGACTTTTCATCGAAAAAGGTAACTTGATGACTTTTTTCACAACATGACAAAAAATATCCCATTAGAAGAATGTAAATTAGTGCATTCAGCGTTACCTAATTTAAATTATCAAAGATCGTATTTTCGAGTTTGAATGATTTTTCTATAACTTGCAATGACTTTGCAAAAACTGGAAAATTATTCAAAACTTCGCATAATTTTCCGAAAGTACAGCTACTTTTTTCCACAGCCTGAACAATTTTCCAAAAATTGAGGAATCTTCCAAAACTTGAACAATTTTCTAAAAAAGAAAGATTCTTTACAAATTAGAAAATTTTATGTCCACAATTTCATAAAAACTGCGAGGTTTCAAAAAAAAAAAAAGAACAATTTCTCAAGAAATTGGTCTGTGGGTGAGTTTATTCCCGACGAAATATGGTACCCATGTGAAAGAATGGCCGAATAGATTCCCATTTTTTTCGGGTTATGTACGAGTTGAATCCCACTTTTTCTCAAAAATTTCTTTAAACTCTGAATTTTTTCAAATTTCAACTCCAATTTTTTAAAAATTATTTTCAACTCTTAATTTTTTTTCACGTATTTTCAACATTTCAACACTAGAATTTTTTTCAACCAAAAATTTTCTTTTCATGTTTATATGGACTTTTCTAAATTTTTTCTCAAAATAATTTTTAGTATTGGAAATTTTATTGAAAAAAGGATATTGCCACCAGGCACCAGCAAAAATTGTCTCCAAAACAGAGAGAAAAAAATTGATAAATCTAGGAAAGTAGGCAAGGCACACCCGGCAGTCACGTAATTACTCAATAATTCATTTCGATATTCGTATAAAATGTTCGTCATCAAATATCAAATAGGTAATGACAATGAGCAGGAATCAGGAAACGTCGATAACGATAATGCAAACGTATAACCATTATACATACGTCTTTCATTGATGTGTTTTTGGTTTATATAGCAATAGGGGCATCGAAATCCAAATGAAATATCCCGCCAAAGGCGAAATTTGCAGCATTTTGACGGATTTGCGTAGGTACCCTACCATACGTAGGTAGTCTAAATGAAAAAGAAACAAATCATGGACTGGTTCACAGTACGTAACAGAACAGTTTATTTCGGAAATTTATTTATGATTAATCGATAAATTTCAATTTAAAAAAATTCGAATTTGTCTATACCTATTGGTAAAATCTTAATTAAAATTCGAATACCTATTTACTCGTTAGCTCGAAACATTCATCTACTTATAAATATTAATAATTCGAAAAATATAATTTTCGGATTGCCAAAAGAGAGATTTTGTACAATTTTATTTAATGGAAGATGATGATACGATGAAGCTGCTATAGAATTTAAAAAAAAACAATTTTATCAAGTGTAGGTAAGTATTAATTATTTAAACGCTGCATCATTAAGCTTTCTTTTCTAGCTTCCTGCAAATCTGGTACTTCGTCGTCAATTTCGTTCTGGTTAACATTTTCATCGTTCAATTCTCCAATCGGTAGCATGTAATCTGAAAAATTATTTATTTTTACATAAATTTCAATTTGCCAAAGTTTGCAATTATATCACGAAATCGGTACCTATTCTAAACGTAAAATATAATGGATAAGTACATGCCTTTTAAAACTGTGGCGATCCATCGGTCTTCAAAATCGGGACTTTGGCGTTGAAGATTTCTCACAGATCTGGAGTCGAGACCAGTTAATAAAATTTCTGCTGGTAACTTTACTCCGGCTGGTTTTCCCGATCGCCCGACTCTTGGAAATGGAATTAACCCTTCTCTTCGTTTTATTTGTTCTGAAATAAAATGAAAAAATCGAATTGACGAAAAAAACTCAAGTAGGTAAGTGGAACTACATTACAAATTCAATGAAGCGAACCTAATATACGCGACTTCCAAGATCTTTGATATGCTCTACCAATTCTAGGAAACGGCTTCAGCCCAGTAATTTGCGGACTTTGTTGTCTTTTTTCACCGTAATTGGGATCTGAATATGAGTCTACAAATAACAAAGTTATGTTAAAATTCCATTCTAAGAAATCGCGAACAATTTGTTCACAGAATTTTTTTCAAGTAGGTACCTAATAGAAAAAAAAATTCAGATAAGCATTTAAATTAAATCGAGTTCCTTTTGATTTTTTGGAGGGAGAGTCAGTATTAATTTCTGGGGTTAATTCAGAATTTCCGTCTATTAATTTTATTTTTTTAAATTGAATATTTAGATATAAATTTTTTCAGAATTTTGATGTTAATTTTTTTAAATTTTTATTTACTTACCTATTTCATTTATATTAAGTGTATTATTATTTTTTCGAAGATTTTCAACTACTAAGTGAGGAAAAGAATTGAATTAGGAAAATATTTCATTATTTGTAAAAAAAAAAAAAAAAAAACGTATCTAATTCCCAGAAATATTTTTTTAAATTTCGAATCGAGTAGGTACTTCGTTAAAAATTTAATACAGTTTCAACATCTCACTGATTTTTCAATTTTTCCCCCTGAAAATATGATAGACCGTGGATGTGATTTCAATTCCACTAATTTTATAAGCAGCGCCAAGTTTGACACCGCGATAACAAATTTAACAAAACATATGCTGACTCATCGTAAATTGCTTCAAGTCCACAACGTCAACTTATAACTATCTATCCACGTTACAAATAACTAAAGGCAAAATCAATATAGGTATCTCAGCCACACGTTATGTAGATTAGACTACCATTTTTTTTGGAACCTTTCTATCAAATTTATCGCCTGCGGTATAATCAATATGCCTTAATTAATTGAAAAATGTACATTAATGTACAGAATATCTAGATAGGTGTATTTAGTTAATTATTTTCATTCATTATTTCACAATAATGTCAAAATTCTTACACACATTTATTGTTTTTTTTTTTTAAATTATTCAGGAAAAGTCTCTAGTTATTTCCTAATTACTTCGGGTATTATTTTTAATCAATAAAAATATAATATAAAATATATAAATAAAACTTGCTTCAAGGTAATACCTCGTTATCCGTTTAAAATGCTTAAAAATATTTCTTTGATCATATTTTTAGAAAAAAACATCGCCAATGGAATTGCCTTTTGGTGATTTAGCATTTTTAATTTTTCTTTTTTTACCTACTAAATTGGAAAAAATCGTTAGGTGTTTGTTTAGCGTTGGTTTAGCACGTCTATGTGGGTAGTTAGTTGGTTACTTTTCAAGCTGCTGGCCAATGATAATTTTATCACTTGTATTTCAAATCCGAAAATTATTATGATAATTAAATACGCGAAGTTTAAAACATCTACATGAACAAAACGAATGTTAATTTCAACAGTTACATCTTGAGTTTTAAACTGCTGTGCGGAAGTATCATCGCATCGTGCCTACTTGATTTGATACAACAATATACGTATCTTGGATGCGTGTATGTTTGCTTAACCTTCTAATTGCGGGGGTAAAAATTCCGATACTTATGCCCTCTTCGTTCTTGAGATTTTTCATCAGCATTCATGCAACCAAAGGAGGACAAAATAAATAACAAGGAATTACGACCCCCATCCCTTCTTGATAAAAAACGAGAACTTTTTGAAATTTTTATTGAACATTGTTGGATACCTCCGAAGAAAATTAAAGACCGAAAATCCCTCCAACTTTTATAACCACCTGGCCTCAAAGACAAAATTTCGGGAAAAAATTGTATTTCTGACGAAAAAAGTAAGAAGGATTTAGATTCCATCGAAGACTTTCTACGAAACGCAGGAAAAGCAATAGCCTATTATAATGAATTATTTCGTCCCCTTCTCCTACAGGGGAGGAAATAGTGGCAAAGAAAAAAAACTCGGCTCATTCAAGTAAGTGTGTATTCTGACGAGTATTTTTTAAATAAAAATTTTCAAATTATTCCAATTGACGAATGAACAGTGTCCAAAAAATACGTTTTATTCTCAAATAATGGCCATTTTATTCAAAGTGTTTCATGAATCGTCTGTCAAACTTTTTTTTTTTGGATATGTATCATCGAGTACCGCTAAAAAAACTTGCGACGAACATGTTGCCGATCTTGAAAATTGAAGAGGCAAATGCTGCTTCTAAAAAAAATTACGTAAAAAATTTTTTCAACCGTGGGAATGGATAGTAGGTATAATTTGAAACCTGATTAAATTTTCACTTCATAACTTTTTGTATAATTTTAAAATTAAAGGGGCTACAAAAAAATTGTTTAAAAAAAATTCAAAAAAAATTTAAATAATCAAGGATATGGATACGTTGGAAACTGAAGAAATTTTATTCTAAAGAATTTTTGCCTAACACCGAAAATGAAGGGGCCAAGGGTTACTCATAATAAAATGGTCTTCAAAAAATTTTCAAATTTTCTCAATTTTAAATTACTTGTAGCCCTTTTATTTCTGATGTTAGGCAAAAAGTCTCCGGAAGAAAATTTCTTCAGTTTTCAACGTACTACCCTTCCCTTGATTCGTTAATTGTTTTAACTTTTAGAGTTTTTTTTTAACAATTTTTTTGTAGTCCCTTCAATTTTAAGGTTAGGTAAAAAGTTATAAAGTGAAAATTTGTTCAGTTTTCAAAGTACTATCCATCCCACGACTGAAAATTTGTTTAACGTGACCTTTTTTAGAAGCAGCATTTGCCCCTTCAATTTTCAAGATCGGCAACATGCTCGTCACACGTTTTTTTTAGTGGTACCCGGCTACATCCAAACAGAATAAAAAGATGTATGGCAGACGATCATGGAACACCCTGTTGGTAGGTACACGTACACGAATTGAAGAAGTACTTGATAAAGATTCATCTGCAATACCTATGTACATTGCCGCAGAACTGACGTATTGCTGAAAGGAGGGGGTAATGGGTAAAATTTCAACCCGGGTTCTAGGCTGAAAATAAACAGCGAATTCGTGTTTGTCGTTTCCGAATTAGTTAAAAAATATCCCCAGGCGTGCAGCCAACGTGTGTCTCTGACAAGGCAGATAACATTGACATTTCACACAAAATGTCCCACTGCCCCACAAGGTTTTTAAGAAATTCTTTTTGATGGAAACTCTTCCAAAAATTGTACTCTTTTCCTCTATTTGATTTTAAAAATCTGTTGAAAGAAATGCGAAAGTGATTGTTAGAAAGATTGCGAATCAGAAAATTAAAAAAGTCAAAAAGCATACATTTATTCTTTTTAATTGGACTTTCAATGGCCAGATTCCAGCTAACCCCTGTTGAAATGACTACAGGGTAAGTCTAAACAGCAAATAAAAAGTAGGTATTAAAAGTAGTTGAAATATGTTAAGTGGGCCTTCGTCGTTGGAAGTAATTTTTTTCAATGCTAATATTACCCGTTAAAGAAATTTTTATCCAGCTCAAAACTTTTTTCCAATTTTTTCTCAAAATTTTGTCATAAATTGGGTAGGTAATAGGTATATAGGTACACTTTGATCGGACGTACTCCATTATACATCTTAACACCGAAATTTTCTTACCCAAAAAATCGGTGGTGGCAACTTTACATTTATACTCCATTTTTCAGAGATACTTGAAAAAATGACTTTCTTCGTGTTTTTAAATTCCCTGTAAAAAAAAAATGTTTCCTTGAAATGGGCCTATAATGAATGCTTTTCACCAACAAATATCATCGGCAGCGATTTTCCACCGTTCCCACAATTTTAGGAAAGAAAAAAAATTAAATCATCACCGCGGTTCGTAAAAGCATCGATTTCTTACAGGAAAATTACTTCCTGAAAAAAAATATGAAATTTAAAATTAGGCTCCAAAATATTATTGAGTAAAAACATCTTTCTCAGGTAATGTTATTTTTGAAAAAAATCGATGCTTTTTCGTCGCAGTTTTTTTTAAATTTTGAGTCATGAGAGAACTTTTACTAGTGGTCTTTTTAAGATCCAGACACAACTTTTTCACTAGTTTTTCATTCAACTTTCGAAAGAAAGAACAAAACAATTCACTCTGATTCTCAATAGGACCAGAATAATTTACCTATGTAGGTAAGTATAGTTTTATTGGCCCCTAACTACAGGAATTTCTAGCGGAACTGCAAAAGAAAAGGGGAATATAAAACTGCACGACAAAAGAAAGGGTTTGCACGACGAAAATGGGAAAATCGAATCACGACAGAGTAATGGGAATGCACGACACAAAAAATAAGAATTGCACGACGAACTATGAACGACGAATTAATGTAAATGAACGACAATTTAGAGATAAAAATAATTTATTCCACGACGAAATAATGTTATCACGGCAAAATAAAGTTTTGCACGACGAGATATGTACCTAAAAGTCCTAAAACTAATTTGGACATGGGTATAGTGTTCCAAAAATCCCAATCTGAATAACTGGGATATAGTGTCCTGAAACTAATTTTGACATGGACACAACCAAACCCCTCAATCTGGACATAACACCCTCAAAAACTTTTAATTTGGGAATCCTAAATACCTCAATTTAGAAATAATATCCCAAAAAACTTGACTGGGACATAGTGTCCTAAAACTAATTTTTACATGGATATATTGTCCCAAAACTTCAAATTTAGACGTCTCAAATTCCTCAATTTAGAAGTACTTATTATCCCAAAAAACCGAATTGGGACATAGTGTTCTAAAACTAATTTTGGGAATGGACAATAGATATAGAGTCTCAAAACCCTCACTCTGGAGGCAATGTCCAAAAACTTTCCATCTGGATGTTCCAAATACCTCAATTTAGACGTAAATACTACCTCAAAAAACTCAACTGGGCATGGTATCCTGAAACTAATTTTGACATAGACATGGTGTTCAATGTTTTTTTTTTTAAGTAAGTACAATGTTGTCGTGAATTTCATTTTAATTTCGTCGTGGATTTCATTTTATCTGTCGTTACAAAATTAGTCGTTAGAAAATTATTGTTACCGTTCATTGATTTTTTTTTGCCGTGATTTCTTTGTTTCGTCGCTGGAATATATTATTTTGACGTGCGATCTTATTTTCTGTCGTTCAATCATTTGTTTCATTGTGATAACTTTCTTTCGTCGTTTGTTCCATTATTTCGTCGTTAGTTTCCTACTTTTAGTCGTGCAAACCCTCTATTTTGTCGTGCAGTTAAATGGCACCCAAAAGAAAATACTGACGAACATAATTCTATATAGGTACCTATCCAAATTTATTCTAGAAAACTATGGCATCGCCAGATAAGCATTCAAAGAAGTCTAGAGGTTGCAAAAAATTATTTTATGTAAAATTGGAAAAACGTGCACCATCTAAAAATTTGCATTAAAATGAAGAAATTTATTGAAAACGAGAAAAACTGTCCAAAAAAATGCGTTTAAAGCTCAAGTTTTCCTTTTTTCAATACTTTAATCTTCTGGAAGAGCTAGGTCGAAACTTCGTAAATTTGTTTTGAATTATCTATCGTTCCTCGAAGATAATTTTAATTAAAATTTGATTACTTTTTAAGGTTCTCGCCAACGTTGCTGAAATAATACTGGAAGAATCTGAGGAAGGGGACGCAGCCCATGAAACATGGCGTTATATTTTCACCTTCGTTGATTTAACATGTTGCTTTATTATTCTATTCCCAATCGTATGGTATGTGGCGA